>OX637639.1:12500-299191 GCA_951802195.1 Tausonia pullulans | reverse complement strand
ACGCCGCCATCGAATGGGACAACGCCCTCACCGACTTTCGCCACGCTCATGCACCCCGCAACGTCAGCCGTCCAACCGTCGCCACAGTCGTCCCTCCCGCTCGTCGTACCTTCTTCCCGTTCGTACCCGTGACCAACACCTCAGCCTCATCATCCGGCCCCGTCCCCATGGAGGTCGACGCCACCTCTCGGCCTCGTGGCCCCCTCTCCGACGCGGAAAGGGAGCGCCGCCGACGCGACGGCCTCTGCCTATACTGCGCCAGCAAGGACCACCGAGTTATCAACTGTCCCATCGCTCCTCGTCGATTCTTCAATATCTCGGCTATCTCGGCCACCAATACCGCCAATGGCGTCCCTCGTTCAGCCACAATCAAGGAGATTATCAACGATCAAGACTCAGCGTGACTAGCCGACCCGTCCGACCCGACGGGTTCGCCTTCGTCTGCCAACGGCCCCTCGCTTTTCGACAACGTTTCTGGACCCCCTCTTTACTCCTTTTTTATTCAAAACACCAAAGAATCACTTCGCGGTCCTCCCATGCTCCCCCCGGTCGACCGTTTTTCGCTACCCTCTAACCCATTCCATTGCCTTTCCACCGACGACATCCCCACGGCTTCCTTTCATGAGGAAGATCACGTCGTCCTGCCCCTCTCCATCGCCTTCGGATCCACCTCCTTCGACACATACGCACTGATCGACAGCGGTGCCACATCCAACTTCATCGACTCGTCCCTCGTCGACAAGCATTCGGTTCCACTCGTGGTAAAGAACGCCCCTCGCGCCCTCGAGGTCGTCGACGGTCGCCCGATTGCATCGGGAGCCGTCACGCATCACACCTCTCCCCTGGCCCTCACCGTACCTAGGCATCGACACACCGAATCCCTCTCTTTCGACGTCACCTCCCTTGGTCACTATCCGATCATCCTCGGTATTCCCTGGCTCAAACGACACAATCCCTCGATCGACTGGCCAGCGCATTACCTCGTTTTCGATTCGCAGTACTGCCGGAGCTCCTGCCTCTCACGAGAAACTCCCACCCTAGCCAAACCCCTCAGTCAAGTCCCACCATCGTCTTTCAACGAGGCTTCATCGCCCTCGTCCCCGCCCTTGTCCTTGTCCTCGCCCAAGCCCTCGTCCTCGCCCAAGCCCTCGTCCTCGCCCAAGCCCTCGTCCTCGCCCAAGCCCTCGTCCTCGCCCAAGCCCTCGTCCTCGCCCAAGTCCTCGTCCTCGCTCAGGTTCAAGTTCAAGTCCTCGTCCTCGCCCAAGCCCTCGCCCAAGCCCTCGCCCAAGCCCTCGTCCTCGCCCAAGCCCTCGTTCTCGCCCAAGCCCTCGTCCTCGCCCAAGCCCTCGTCCTCGCCCAAGTCCTCGTCCTCGCTCAGGTTCAAGTTCAAGTCCTCGTCCTCGCCAGTCAGCCACCGATCGCTCCTCCCTGCCGTCATCTCCGCCACCCGGTCTTCGCCTTACTTCTCTGTTATCCCGCCTACGGACCCGCTTGACCCCCCGGACCGTGAGCCTTCACCCCCGGAGATTAATGTACCCGCCATCGTCCCACCGGAGTATCACGCCTACCTCAAGGTTTTCGAGAAGTCCTCAGCCTCGGAACTACCTCCTCATCGGCCATACGACCATGCCATCACTCTCAAGGACAACACGCAGCCACCCTTCGGGCCAATCTATGGTCTCTCATCGGTCGAACTCGGCGCTCTTCGTGAGTTCCTCGACGAGAACCTCGCCAAAGGTTTCATCGTCCCCTCGAAATCACCTGCCGCTGCTCCCATCCTTTTCGTCAAGAAGAAGGACAAATCTCTCCGCCTCTGCGTCGACTACCGCCGTCTCAATGCTATCACCATCAAGAATCGGTACCCGCTCCCACTCATCTCGGAATCCCTTGACCGGCTGGCCACTGCCAAGTTCTTCACCAAACTCGACCTTCGAGGCGCCTACAACCTCGTTCGGATCGCCCCGGGTGATGAATGGAAGACTGCCTTCCGCTGTCGCTACGGGCTGTTCGAGTACAAAGTTATGCCCTTTGGGCTGACGAACGCACCAGCCACATTCCAGCACTTTATGAACGACACTCTCCGCGACCTCCTCGACATCTCCGTCATCGTCTATCTAGACGATATCCTCATATTTTCCCCCACCCTCGACACACATCGCCAACACGTTGCCACTGTCCTCGAGCGCCTCCTGACAGCGCGCCTCTGGGTCAAGCCGGAGAAGTGCGCCTTCCACCAGGACGAGGTCGATTTCCTCGGCTACATCGTCGGCGCTCAAGGCATCAAGATGGATCCCTCCAAGATCTCAGCCGTCACAGACTGGCCGGTACCCACCTCGGTCAGACACATCCAGTCCTTCCTCGGATTTGCCAACTTCTACCGCCGTTTCGTCCACCGGTTCTCAAAAGTCGTCGCTCCCATTACGTCCCTCCTCAAGAAAGGTGTCCCCTTCCACTTCGGACCGGAGCAACTCGCCGCTTTCAAGACCCTCAAGTCCAAGTTCACCTCGTCTGCCGTCCTCACCGTCTTCGATCCCTCGCTTCCCCTCGTCCTCGAGACGGACTCATCCGATTTCGCCGTTGCCGGCGTCCTCTCGCAACGCGCCGTTGCCCTTCGCTCGCCACTCCGCCCGATCGCCTTCTACTCGCGCAAGCTCAACCCGGCCGAACTCAACTACGAGATCCACGACAAGGAAATGTTGGCGATCATCGAGTGCCTCAAGGAGTGGCGCCATTACTGCGAAGGACACCCATCACCTCTCACCATCTACACCGATCACGAGTCGCTCCAGTACTTTACCACCTCCAAAGCCCTCTCCCGCCGTGAGTCCCGCTGGGCCGAGTTCCTCTCTGGTTTCAACTTTGTCGTTATCTACCGCCCTGGAGGACGCAATACCGTCGCCGATGCCCTGTCGAGGCGACAGGACCTTTCGGAGGGGAGTCGCCCTTCGGACCAGACACCCAGACGCCTTCTCAAACCCGACCAGTACATCATTGCCGCCAACCTCAGGTCCCGTCCTTCGGCCGCTGCCGCTCCCCTCAATCAAGCTCCCCTCGATCAAACTTCCTTCAATACTATCGGCAACATCCCTGCGCTCTTCGAACCCATTGACTCGGAACCTCCGGAACCCATTCCCGACCTCGATCCTCGCCCCAAGCTCCTTCCTCGTCTTCTCACCGCACAACTCGCCGACCCATCACTCGCCCCCCTCATTGACCTCCTCCGTCATCCGAATCGCCCTCGCTCTCCCGACGATGTCAAGGCTCTCCAGGGTCTCTCGCTCCACCCTACAGACCTCCTTCTCTCGCGCGGCCTCGTCCTCGTTCCGGACGATCACCAGCTACGCCTCGACCTCGTCCGCGCCTGCCACGAGCCTCGCCTCGCTGGGCACCTTGGCGCTCGCAAGACCCACGACCTTCTTCGACGCTCGTTCACTTTCCCCTCTGATTACACGTTCGTTCAGACCTACACCTCCGGCTGCGACCTTTGCGTCCGCAACAAGACAAATCGGCGCGCACCCTTCGGCCTCCTCCAACCGCTTCCGCCACCGACACGCCCTTGGACGATGATCTCCATGGACGGCATCGTCAAGCTCCCAACCTCCGACGGCCTCGACTGCATTCAAGTTTTCATCGATCGATTCACCAAGATGGTTCGTCTCGTCCCGTACTGTGAAGCCGGTTTCGCGGCTCCCGAGCTCGCTCGGATGTACCTCGACCACGTTGTCCGGCACCACGGTTTCCAGACAGACATCACCTCGGATCGCGGATCGACCTTCACCTCCGCTTTCTGGCGATCTTTCCTCTCTCTCATCGGCACTGCCCCTCATTTCACTACCGCCTTCCACCCCGCGGCCAACGGCCAAACCGAGCGTGCTAATGCCGTCGTCGAGACCTTCCTTCGGATCTTCTGCAACCACCATCAAGACGACTGGGTCTCGCTCCTTCCCTCCTGCGAGTTCGCTCTCAACAACTCGCTAGCGGTCGCCACCCAGCACACGCCTTTCTTCGCCAACCACGGTTTCCACCCTCTCTCGTCATCTGACCTCCTCGCCGCCTCTACCTCGCACAATCCCGCCGCCGATGCCACAGTTGCCAAGCTTCGCGCTCTTCATACCGAGATCCGAGATCACATCCTCGCTGCCCAACGTTCATACAAGACCTTCGCTGATCAATCCCGTCGTCCTACCACCTTTCTAGGGGAAGACGGCAAGGATCCTTCCCCTCCGATCTTCAAGACCGGCGATCTGGTCTGGCTCAATCGTCGCAACATTACTACCGATCGGCCCTCGCTCAAACTCGATGTCAAACACCTCGGCCCTTTCCGGATCCTCCGTGTGCTCTCGGACATCTCCTTCGAGCTCGACTTGCCTCCCACAGTCCCGGTCCATCCTGTTTTCCACGCCTCGCTCCTCTTGCCACACGCCCCCGGACACCCCGGTCAACACCAGCCTGCCGCGTCTCCAGTCAACGCCGCCGACCCAGAGCTGTACGTCGTCGAACGCATCATCAAGATGGACGTCCGCGACGGCAAGCACTTCTACCTCGTTCACTGGCAAGGCTATCGCGACGAGGAGGACACATGGGAGCCGTACGATCACGTTGCTCATCTTCGCCTCCTCAAAGCCTTCCACCGCGCCCATCCTGATCTTCCCAAGCCATCGCGTCGAATAATCCGTCGTCCTTCTCGCCGTCCTCGTCGCCGTAACCCCTAGCTCTCAGGTCCTTTGCCCTCTCAGGAGTTCGGGCCTTAGCCGGGGGCTCCTGTCAGGATCTTACGGTTCACTACATAGGCTCTGTGCTTATGTGGCTGCAGAATCTCGCGGACCCGCCACCTCGGCTCCTCGTCTGTGTAGCATCGCCCTTAATTGCTCAGCTTCCATTTTTAGCCTCTCTTCAGCCACACTGTCACACACTCTTTGTTTTCTCACCCTTAGTCCATAAGACACTCAGTTCATCGTACAATTTGTTCTACACTCTGACTACCATTTGGATTCGACAAATTTGCCCAAGACATCGAAGCGAGCCTGTGTCACTGCCCGCACTTCAGTCTACTATTCCACACACGCCCTCCCCTTAGCACCCGTCATCCTCAGCCCTTGACCCTTGGGCCAATCCTAACACCAAGATGGGCGACACTGCCGCCGCATACAAGTTCGACGAGAAGGAGCAGGTCGCGATCCTCCACCGTAGACTCGGCCACGCCTCGCCGACGGCCATGAAACGCCTGGCCAAGGACCACCTTCTGCCCGACGTCAGCGAGGACGAAATCCAGCAGTTTGCCAAACAAGTCTGCGTACCTTGTCTCCAAGGGAAGCAGCACCGGTCTCCCTTCCCGACCTCCACCACCAAGGCCAAGCAGGTCCTCGACCTCGTCCACTCTGACCTCCAAGGACCCATGCCAGTCCCCTCCCACCAGAACAGGTCGTACATGATGACCATCTGGGACGATGCCACCCAGTACCACTGGTCCTTCGCCCTCGAGAGGAAGTCGGAGGCGTACCAGACGTTTGTGGACTGGAGCAAGAGGGTGGAGAAGGCGACAGGGAGGTCAGTCAAGACACTGAGGACTGACAACGGAGGAGAGTACAAGTCAAAGGCATTCCAGACGTACCTCCGCCAACACGGCATCCTCCACCAGACGACCATCCCCGACACCCCCGAGCAGAACGGCAAGGCCGAGCGGGGGAATCGGACGATCGAGGAGAAGATCACCTGCCTCCTGCATGACTCCGACACCCTCGTCAACCGGGGATCGTACTGGGCCGAGGCGATGAACTGTGCGACGTACCTCATCAACCGCACTCCCACGTCGACCCTCGACGGCAAGACCCCCTACGAGGCACTCCACGGTGAGAAGCCTCCGCTTGCACACCTCCGCATATTCGGATCGATCGCGTACGCCCACGACAGAACGCACAAGAAGCATCAGTCCAAGACGATCAAGTGCATCTTCCTCGGGTACGGGGAGGACGAGGGCAAGAAGGCGTATCGGCTCCAGGTCTATGGAGACCCGAACAGGAGGATCCTCTTCTCCCGCAACGTCACGTTCGACGAGAGATCGAACGGGCCCGGGGAGGCAGAGCTGCCGCTGGCAGTTGTCGACGACAAGGGGGAGGACAAGCGGGAAGGCGAGAAGACAGGAGGAGATGACAAGATGCCACAGGAGCACAACTCGCAGGAGCACTACTCACAGGAGGAGCAGGAGCACGAAGCTCCCTCCGACATGGCACCGGCGCCAGCGGAACCGAGGCAGCGGCAACAAGATGTCGCACCTCCAGCGTCCAGTGGGAGGCCGCAGCGCAGCAGGCAGCCACCTGCAGAGTATTGGAAACTCCCCCAGCATCAAGCATCATCCCATCACACCGTCGAGGACCAGCCCTCTACCTACGAGGAGTTTGCAGGGTACGTGCCTCTTGCCAAGCCGTATCACCACCCTCCACGACCTCCTCTCCCCACTCTCCCTCCACCGACAGTCCCCAAGACCTTCCACGACGCGCTCGAGAGCCCTCAGGCCGAGTACTGGAAGGCAGCCATGGACGACGAGATGGAGTCGATGGAATCGAACGGAGTCTGGGAGCTCGTCGACGCGCCGCCGGACAGGAAGTCGGTGGGCGGCAGATGGGTCTACGCGCTGAAGAAGGACAACGACGGCCAGGTCGTCAAGTTCAAGGCCAGATGGGTAGCCAAGGGATACTCACAGAGGGAAGGCATCGACTACGAGGAGACGTACGCACCCGTCTCCCGCATGAACACCCTCCGCATCTTCTTCGCCATCGCCGCCACCGACGATCTCGACCTCCTCCAGGGCGACTTCAAGACTGCGTTCCTCACCGCACCCCTCGTTGAGACGGTCTACATGGACCAGCCGGAAGGGTACGAGATGAAGGGGGAGAGGAGCGGGCAGAAGCTCGTCGCTCACCTCCTCAAGGCCCTCTACGGCCTCAAGCAAGCCTCTCTCGCCTTCTACCTCCGGTCCAGCAAGTTCTTCGACACCATCGACCTCCACCACATCGAGGCAGACCACTGCCTGTACGTCGGGTGGAAGGACGGCCGACGGCGCCTCCTTGTCCAGTACGTGGATGACTTTGCGATTGCTGGGAGCAAGGATGATATCGAGGAGATCATGGAGGCGATCAAGGAGGAGTTCGTCATTGACGAACGAGGACAGCTGGACGGAGGGATGATGCTAGGGATGGAGGTCAAGCGGGACAGAGTCAGGAAGACCATCACGCTGACCCAGCGACGCTACGCGGACGATGTCCTCGAGCGGTTCGGTCTCAGCATCGCCAAGCCAGCACGGACGCCCATGGACGAGCACAAGCAGCTTGCCATCAGCGAGGGGTCCACGTCCGAGGACATGCGGGGAGCAGACAGGTCGATGTACCTCCAAGCAGTCGGCTCCCTCATGTACCTCATGGTCTGTACACGTCCAGACCTGGCCTATTCAGTGGGAGTCGTCAGCCGGTTCAGCCACGACCCCAAGGCCATCCATTGGGCAGCCGTCAAGCGCATCCTGCGCTATGTCGCTCGCACCCGCTCCCACGGACTCACGCTGGGAGGACATCCCGACTCGCCGCTCGTCGAGGTTTGGACCGACTCGGACTACGCAGGCGACCACGAAACGCGCCGCTCCACGACTGGATTCGCCATCAAGGTCTATGGCAGCACCGTCGTGTGGGTCAGTCGCAGGCAGAAGGCAATCAGCAGGTCCTCGCACGAGTCAGAGTACGTCGCTTTGTCTCAGGCCTGTCAAAACGTTGTCTGGGTCTCCAAGCTCCTGCAGCAGATCGGCTACATCGTCGACGACCCGATCCCCGTCCACGTCGACAACCAAGGGGCGATCGAGACGACGAAGAACGGCAACCACTCGGAACGGACAAAGCACATCGACGTCGCGTACAAGTACGGACGCGAACTCCACCAGTCAGGCACCATCTCGCTCCGCTACTGCCCGACGGACTCGATGCTCGCAGACATTCTCACCAAGCCTTTGGGCTGGGAGAAGCTGGAGAGATTCAGAGGTGGGCTCGGGGTTGGGCTGGACAGTGCGGAGGAAGGGCTCGGCGCTGCGCTCGTCACGTCGAGTGGGAGTGTTGGAAATTGTGGTGGTGGCGCCGTGAGAGCGCTGCGCGGAGTGCCAAAGCTGCGGAGTGCCGCGCACAGCTTTTGAATATTCCTTGCCGCATAGCTACACTATTTAAGCTCACTTCTTCTCTCTCTCCTGGCAGTGGACCTTCACTTGTTCTGAAGGTCCTCTACCAGACCTTCTCTCTCGTTGGCAGGCTAATCGCAACAGTTGGCAGGCTAATCGCAACAGTTGGAAGGAGCGATTCACGGAGACCTATAATCTAGTAGTTTTCATCCCTTGTCCTCCCTTTGTAGTACTTTTTACGCCACTAGGTTAACCTTATATGAGCGGGTAGAGTCGAGTGGGTATATGAAATAAGCTTGCAACCACATTGGACTCCAGGGCGAACATAGACCTTCAAACTTGTCTCCACCCATGTCGACGACGAGATGATTGCCTGCTCCTCCCGCACCGCCTTGACGCGTTCAAGGCCGACATCCGCGCCAAGTACGAGATCAAGGACAACGGCCCACTTTCCTACTTCCTCGGCATCAGCATCCACCGCGATCGCACCACCCGTCGGCTCTTCATCTCCCTCCCGTTCTATGTCCACGCCCTCCTCTCCAAGTTCGGCATGACTGACTGCAACCCGGCTTCCACCCCACTCCCCTCTGGCTTCCGCAACTCTACCGCATCTGATGCCGACGTCGCCGAGGCCAAGACCAAGCCCTTCCCCTCCCTCGTCGGCGGTCTCCTTTACCTGCCACCGTCGACCGCCCCGACATTGCCTTTGCTGCCAACAGCCTTGCTTGTGCGCTCTCGCGATGGGGTCCTCAGTGTTGCGATTGGCCTGCCAACGAGAGAGAGAGTCTGGTAGAGGACCTTCAGAACAAGTGTGTCCATAAGCAGTGGCTACGAAAGGTACGAACCTGGTAGAGAACCTTCAGAACAAGTGAAAGTTCACTGCCATGTCAGGATCTTACGGTTCACTACATAGGCTCTGCGCTTATGTGGCTGCAGAATCTCGCGGACCCGCCACCTCGGCTCCTCGTCTGTGTAGCATCGCCCTTAATTGCTCAGCTTCCATATTTTTAGCCTCTCTTCAGCCACACTGTCACACACTCTTTGTTTTCTCACCCTTAGCCCATAAGACACTCAGTTCATCGTACATTTTGTTCTACACTCTGACTACCATTTGGATTCGAAGAACCTGCCCAAGACCTCGAAGCGAGCCTGTGTCACTGCCATCACTTCAGTCTACTACTCCACCTACGCCCCCTACCCCACGTCATCTTTAGCCCTTGACCCTTGGGCCAATCCTAACATCAGTCAGAGTCACCGTCTGTCACCCGCTCGCTCCTAGTGGTCTCCACCTCGACACTGTCCTAGCCAACATGGATAATCCCAACGCAGACCCTCAAATCGTTACCGAACTTGCTCTTGCAAGACAGCAAGTTGAACGTCTAAGGACTGCCCTCAAAAATCTCCGACAACAACAACAACAACAGACAGAGGTTATCACCTCGCATCCCGAAGTCAAAGACTACCACGGGCCTATTCCCCACGCCTTCAGTGGCAAGAGATCAGATTCGGAGACCTTCGTCCTCAAGCTTGATAACATTTTTCGCCTGCAACCCGTGTCCCTCGGAACGGACGACATGAGGATTCAATACGCGATCTCACTCCTTACGGATGACGCTTTCAACTGGGTCCGCCCTTACCTCCTCGTCGATGATTCCGACCGTCCGGACTGGTTCGACACCTGGCCACATTTCAGGGCCCGCCTCCTCAAGGACTTCGGAGACATCGATCGCATCGAAACCGCTCGTCGCGCCCTCAAGGATCTTCGCCAAACAACCTCGGCCTCCAACTACGCCTTCGAATACAAACGCCACATGTTCATCCTCGACTTTGGCGATCAGTACCATCGTTTCAACTTCTTCGACGGTCTCAAGCTTGATGTCAAAGAACGCATCGTCCGTGCTCAGAACTATGACAACCTCGACGACCTCATCGATGCCGCCATCAAGTGGGACAACGCCCTCGTTGATTTCCGTCACGCCCATACACCCCGCAACGTCAACCGCCCTACCGTCGTCTCAGTCGTCCCTCCCGCTCGCCGTACCTTTATCCCAGTCACCCCTATGGGCAGAACCTCATTCACCGGCCCCGTTCCCATGGAGGTCGATGCCACCTCTCGCCCACGCGGCCCTCTCTCCGACGCAGAGAAGGAGCGTCGTCGACGTGACGGCCTCTGCCTGTACTGCGCCAGCAAGGACCACCAAGTTATCAACTGTCCCATCGCTCCTCGTCGATTCTTCAATATCTCGGCTATCTCGGCCACCAGTACCGCCGACGGCGCCCCTCGTTCAGCCACCATCAAGGAGATCCTCAACGATCAAGACGCGGCGTGACTAGCCAAGTGCCCCGACTCACCAACTTTATCTTCTTCACCTGCCAATGGATCCCCGCTTTTCGATAACGTTTCTGGACCCCCTCTTTACTCCTTTTTTATTCAGAACACCAGAAGATCACCTCACGGTCCTCCCATGCTCCCCCCGGTCGACCGCTTCCCACTACCCTCCAACCCATTCCATTGCCTTTCCACCGACGACATCCCCACGGCTTCCTTTCATGAGGAAGATCACGTCGTCCTGCCCCTCTCCATCGCCTTCGGATCCACCTCCTTCGACACATACGCACTGCTCGACAGCGGTGCCACCTCCAACTTCATCGACTCGTCCCTCGTCAATAAGCACTCGGTTCCACTCGTGGTAAAGAACGCCCCTCGCGCCCTCGAGGTCGTCGACGGTCGCCCGATCGCATCGGGAGCCGTCACGCATCACACCTCTCCCCTGGCCCTCACCGTACCTGGGCATCGACACACTGAATCCCTCTCTTTCGACGTCACCTCCCTTGGTCATTATCCGATCATCCTCGGTATCCCCTGGCTCAAACGACACAATCCCTCGATCGACTGGCCAGCGCATTACCTCGTTTTCGATTCGCAGTACTGCCGGAGCTCCTGCCTCTCACGAGAAACTCCCACCCTAGCCAAACCCCTCAGTCAAGTCCCACCATCGTCTTTCAACGAGGCTTCATCGCCCTCGTCCCCGCCCTTGTCATCGTCCTCGCCCAAGCCCTCGTCCTCGCTCAGGTTCCAGTTCAAGTCCTCGTACTTGCCCGTCGGCCACCGTTCGCTCCTCCCTGCCGTCATCTCCGCCACCCGGTCTTCGCCTTACTTCTCCGTTATTCCGCCTACGGACCCGCTTGACCCCCCGGACCGTGAGCCTTCGCCTCCGGAGGTCGACGTTCCCGCCATCGTCCCACCGGAGTACCACGCCTACCTCAAGGTTTTCGAGAAGTCCTCAGCCTCGGAACTACCCCCTCATCGGCCATACGACCATGCCATCACTCTCAAGGACAACACGCAGCCACCCTTCGGGCCAATCTATGGTCTCTCATCGGTCGAACTCGGCGCTCTTCGTGAGTTCCTCGACGAGAACCTCGCCAAAGGTATCATCGTCCCCTCGAAATCACCTGCCGCTGCTCCCATCCTTTTCGTCAAGAAGAAGGACAAATCTCTCCGCCTCTGCGTCGACTACCGCCGTCTCAACGCTATCACTGTCAAGAATCGGTACCCGCTCCCACTCATCTCGGAATCCCTTGACCGGCTGGCCACTGCCAAGTTCTTCACCAAACTCGACCTTCGAGGCGCCTACAACCTCGTTCGGATCGCCCCGGGTGATGAATGGAAGACTGCCTTCCGCTGTCGCTACGGGCTGTTCGAGTACAAAGTTATGCCCTTTGGGCTGACGAACGTACCAGCTGTTGGAAGGAGCGATTCACGGAGACCTATAATCTAGTAGTTTTCATCCCTTGTCCTCCCTTTGTAGTACTTTTTACGCCACTAGGTTAACCTTATATGAGCGGGTAGAGTCGAGTGGGTATATGAAATAAGCTTGCAACCACATTGGACCCCAGGGCGAACATAGACCTTCAACACGTTATCAGCACCAATAGCGACCATGTCCTTAACGGAAGCCTACTCCAAGAAGCTCGATCATAAGCTCTTCAAGCTCGCTGCTCTCGATGGTACAAACTACGAGACCTGGGCTGTAAGAATGCTTATAGCTTTTGGAGAGGCGGACTGCAAGCCCGTTGTCCTAGGTACGAAAACCAGGCCCACTCCCGTTCCAGTCCAAAGAGTCACAGACAAGGACACACAAGAGACAACCACCACACCTACCAACGCCGCAGAGATCAAGGAGTGGGACCGCAAAGACGAGTTCGCGCTCCACAGAATCCAGATGGCAGTCAGCGACCGTGAGTTACCGAGGATACGGAACTGCTCGCACGCAAAGGAGGCGTGGGATCTTCTGAGGAAGACTCACAAGGTGGAAGGAGGTGCAGGAGAAGTAATGGCCATCAGGAGGATGAGGGATCTGAGGATGGAGGAGGGAGGGTCCGTTCAAGAGTACATCGATGAATTCCAACGGATCGTCGATGACATGACGGCCCTCAGCCTCTCCATCCCGGATCGTATGAGCTCGCTGTTCTTCCTCAGCGGGCTCCCCGCCTCTTTTGAGTCATTCATCCAACATCAAACCCTCCGAGCTCAAGACACCAAGGAACAACTCTCCCCCACCACCGTCGCAACATCCCTCCTGGTCTACGTCCGGACCCACGAGTCACTCAAACCCTCCACCTCAATCACGTCGAACGACTCGGCGTTGCTGATCGATAGGAAGAAGGCCACGTGCCATCATTGTGGAAAGGTTGGACACTTCAAGACCGAGTGTTGGGAACTCGTCGGAAAACCCAAAGGGTTTGGGAAGGGAAAGAAGCCAAGGAAGGGGAACAAGGGAAACAAAGGAAGGGACGAGGCGAACATCGCGGGGCCATCGGTCTCGGATTTCAGCCTTCAAGTCGGACCCACCACATCATGTTGGAAGGAGCGATTCACGGAGACCTATAATCTAGTAGTTTTCATCCCTTGTCCTCCCTTTGTAGTACTTTTTACGCCACTAGGTTAACCTTATATGAGCGGGTAGAGTCGAGTGGGTATATGAAATAAGCTTGCAACCACATTGGACCCCAGGGCGAACATAGACCTTCAACACGTTATCAGCACCAATAGCGACCATGTCCTTAACGGAAGCCTACTCCAAGAAGCTCGATCATAAGCTCTTCAAGCTCGCTGCTCTCGATGGTACAAACTACGAGACCTGGGCTGTAAGAATGCTTATAGCTTTTGGAGAGGCGGACTGCAAGCCCGTTGTCCTAGGTACGAAAACCAGGCCCACTCCCGTTCCAGTCCAAAGAGTCACAGACAAGGACACACAAGAGACAACCACCACACCTACCAACGCCGCAGAGATCAAGGAGTGGGACCGCAAAGACGAGTTCGCGCTCCACAGAATCCAGATGGCAGTCAGCGACCGTGAGTTACCGAGGATACGGAACTGCTCGCACGCAAAGGAGGCGTGGGATCTTCTGAGGAAGACTCACAAGGTGGAAGGAGGTGCAGGAGAAGTAATGGCCATCAGGAGGATGAGGGATCTGAGGATGGAGGAGGGAGGGTCCGTTCAAGAGTACATCGATGAATTCCAACGGATCGTCGATGACATGACGGCCCTCAGCCTCTCCATCCCGGATCGTATGAGCTCGCTGTTCTTCCTCAGCGGGCTCCCCGCCTCTTTTGAGTCATTCATCCAACATCAAACCCTCCGAGCTCAAGACACCAAGGAACAACTCTCCCCCACCACCGTCGCAACATCCCTCCTGGTCTACGTCCGGACCCACGAGTCACTCAAACCCTCCACCTCAATCACGTCGAACGACTCGGCGTTGCTGATCGATAGGAAGAAGGCCACGTGCCATCATTGTGGAAAGGTTGGACACTTCAAGACCGAGTGTTGGGAACTCGTCGGAAAACCCAAAGGGTTTGGGAAGGGAAAGAAGCCAAGGAAGGGGAACAAGGGAAACAAAGGAAGGGACGAGGCGAACATCGCGGGGCCATCGGTCTCGGATTTCAGCCTTCAAGTCGGACCCACCACATCATGTTGGAAGGAGCGATTCACGGAGACCTATAATCTAGTAGTTTTCATCCCTTGTCCTCCCTTTGTAGTACTTTTTACGCCACTAGGTTAACCTTATATGAGCGGGTAGAGTCGAGTGGGTATATGAAATAAGCTTGCAACCACATTGGACCCCAGGGTGTCAGGATCTTACGGTTCACTACATAGGCTCTGTGCTTATGTGGCTGCAGAATCTCGCGGACCCGCCACCTCGGCTCCTCGTCTGTGTAGCATCGCCCTTAATTGCTCAGCTTCCATTTTTAGCCTCTCTTCAGCCACACTGTCACACACTCTTTGTTTTCTCACCCTTAGTCCATAAGACACTCAGTTCATCGTACAATTTGTTCTACACTCTGACTACCATTTGGATTCGACAAATTTGCCCAAGACATCGAAGCGAGCCTGTGTCACTGCCCGCACTTCAGTCTACTATTCCACACACGCCCTCCCCTTAGCACCCGTCATCCTCAGCCCTTGACCCTTGGGCCAATCCTAACATCAGTCAGAGTCACCGTCTGTCACCCGCTCGCTCCTAGTGGTCTCCACCTCGACACTGTCCTAGCCAACATGGATAATCCCAACGCAGACCCTCGAATCGTTACCGAACTTGCTCTTGCAAGACAGCAAGTTGACCGTCTAAGGACCGCCCTTAAAAATCTCCGACAACAACAACAACAACAGACAGAGGTTATCACCTCGCATCCCGAAGTCAAAGACTACCACGGACCTACTCCCCACGCCTTCAGTGGCAAGAGATCAGAATCGGAGACCTTCGTCCTCAAGCTTGATAACATTTTTCGCCTGCAACCCGTGTCCCTCGGAACGGACGACATGAGGATTCAATACGCGATCTCACTCCTTACGGATGACGCTTTCAACTGGGTCCGCCCTTACCTCCTCGTCGATGATTCCGACCGTCCGGACTGGTTCGACAGCTGGCCACGTTTCAGGGCCCGCCTCCTCAAAGACTTCGGAGAAATCGACCGCGTCGAAACCGCTCGGCGCGCTCTCAAGGATCTTCGTCAAACGACCACAGTTTCCATCTACGCCTTCGAGTACAGACGCCACAAACTCCTCCTTGACTTTGGCGATCAGTATCATCGTTTTAACTTCTTCGACGGTCTCAAGCTTGATGTCAAGGAACGTCTCGTCCGTGCTCAAAACTATGCCAACCTCGACGATCTTATCGACGCCGCCATCGAATGGGACAACGCCCTCACCGACTTTCGCCACGCTCATGCACCCCGCAACGTCAGCCGTCCAACCGTCGCCACAGTCGTCCCTCCCGCTCGTCGTACCTTCTTCCCGTTCGTACCCGTGACCAACACCTCAGCCTCATCATCCGGCCCCGTCCCCATGGAGGTCGACGCCACCTCTCGGCCTCGTGGCCCCCTCTCCGACGCGGAAAGGGAGCGCCGCCGACGCGACGGCCTCTGCCTATACTGCGCCAGCAAGGACCACCGAGTTATCAACTGTCCCATCGCTCCTCGTCGATTCTTCAATATCTCGGCTATCTCGGCCACCAATACCGCCAATGGCGTCCCTCGTTCAGCCACAATCAAGGAGATTATCAACGATCAAGACTCAGCGTGACTAGCCGACCCGTCCGACCCGACGGGTTCGCCTTCGTCTGCCAACGGCCCCTCGCTTTTCGACAACGTTTCTGGACCCCCTCTTTACTCCTTTTTTATTCAAAACACCAAAGAATCACTTCGCGGTCCTCCCATGCTCCCCCCGGTCGACCGTTTTTCGCTACCCTCTAACCCATTCCATTGCCTTTCCACCGACGACATCCCCACGGCTTCCTTTCATGAGGAAGATCACGTCGTCCTGCCCCTCTCCATCGCCTTCGGATCCACCTCCTTCGACACATACGCACTGATCGACAGCGGTGCCACATCCAACTTCATCGACTCGTCCCTCGTCGACAAGCATTCGGTTCCACTCGTGGTAAAGAACGCCCCTCGCGCCCTCGAGGTCGTCGACGGTCGCCCGATTGCATCGGGAGCCGTCACGCATCACACCTCTCCCCTGGCCCTCACCGTACCTAGGCATCGACACACCGAATCCCTCTCTTTCGACGTCACCTCCCTTGGTCACTATCCGATCATCCTCGGTATTCCCTGGCTCAAACGACACAATCCCTCGATCGACTGGCCAGCGCATTACCTCGTTTTCGATTCGCAGTACTGCCGGAGCTCCTGCCTCTCACGAGAAACTCCCACCCTAGCCAAACCCCTCAGTCAAGTCCCACCATCGTCTTTCAACGAGGCTTCATCGCCCTCGTCCCCGCCCTTGTCCTTGTCCTCGCCCAAGCCCTCGTCCTCGCCCAAGCCCTCGTCCTCGCCCAAGCCCTCGTCCTCGCCCAAGCCCTCGTCCTCGCCCAAGCCCTCGTCCTCGCCCAAGTCCTCGTCCTCGCTCAGGTTCAAGTTCAAGTCCTCGTCCTCGCCCAAGCCCTCGCCCAAGCCCTCGCCCAAGCCCTCGTCCTCGCCCAAGCCCTCGTTCTCGCCCAAGCCCTCGTCCTCGCCCAAGCCCTCGTCCTCGCCCAAGTCCTCGTCCTCGCTCAGGTTCAAGTTCAAGTCCTCGTCCTCGCCAGTCAGCCACCGATCGCTCCTCCCTGCCGTCATCTCCGCCACCCGGTCTTCGCCTTACTTCTCTGTTATCCCGCCTACGGACCCGCTTGACCCCCCGGACCGTGAGCCTTCACCCCCGGAGATTAATGTACCCGCCATCGTCCCACCGGAGTATCACGCCTACCTCAAGGTTTTCGAGAAGTCCTCAGCCTCGGAACTACCTCCTCATCGGCCATACGACCATGCCATCACTCTCAAGGACAACACGCAGCCACCCTTCGGGCCAATCTATGGTCTCTCATCGGTCGAACTCGGCGCTCTTCGTGAGTTCCTCGACGAGAACCTCGCCAAAGGTTTCATCGTCCCCTCGAAATCACCTGCCGCTGCTCCCATCCTTTTCGTCAAGAAGAAGGACAAATCTCTCCGCCTCTGCGTCGACTACCGCCGTCTCAATGCTATCACCATCAAGAATCGGTACCCGCTCCCACTCATCTCGGAATCCCTTGACCGGCTGGCCACTGCCAAGTTCTTCACCAAACTCGACCTTCGAGGCGCCTACAACCTCGTTCGGATCGCCCCGGGTGATGAATGGAAGACTGCCTTCCGCTGTCGCTACGGGCTGTTCGAGTACAAAGTTATGCCCTTTGGGCTGACGAACGCACCAGCCACATTCCAGCACTTTATGAACGACACTCTCCGCGACCTCCTCGACATCTCCGTCATCGTCTATCTAGACGATATCCTCATATTTTCCCCCACCCTCGACACACATCGCCAACACGTTGCCACTGTCCTCGAGCGCCTCCTGACAGCGCGCCTCTGGGTCAAGCCGGAGAAGTGCGCCTTCCACCAGGACGAGGTCGATTTCCTCGGCTACATCGTCGGCGCTCAAGGCATCAAGATGGATCCCTCCAAGATCTCAGCCGTCACAGACTGGCCGGTACCCACCTCGGTCAGACACATCCAGTCCTTCCTCGGATTTGCCAACTTCTACCGCCGTTTCGTCCACCGGTTCTCAAAAGTCGTCGCTCCCATTACGTCCCTCCTCAAGAAAGGTGTCCCCTTCCACTTCGGACCGGAGCAACTCGCCGCTTTCAAGACCCTCAAGTCCAAGTTCACCTCGTCTGCCGTCCTCACCGTCTTCGATCCCTCGCTTCCCCTCGTCCTCGAGACGGACTCATCCGATTTCGCCGTTGCCGGCGTCCTCTCGCAACGCGCCGTTGCCCTTCGCTCGCCACTCCGCCCGATCGCCTTCTACTCGCGCAAGCTCAACCCGGCCGAACTCAACTACGAGATCCACGACAAGGAAATGTTGGCGATCATCGAGTGCCTCAAGGAGTGGCGCCATTACTGCGAAGGACACCCATCACCTCTCACCATCTACACCGATCACGAGTCGCTCCAGTACTTTACCACCTCCAAAGCCCTCTCCCGCCGTGAGTCCCGCTGGGCCGAGTTCCTCTCTGGTTTCAACTTTGTCGTTATCTACCGCCCTGGAGGACGCAATACCGTCGCCGATGCCCTGTCGAGGCGACAGGACCTTTCGGAGGGGAGTCGCCCTTCGGACCAGACACCCAGACGCCTTCTCAAACCCGACCAGTACATCATTGCCGCCAACCTCAGGTCCCGTCCTTCGGCCGCTGCCGCTCCCCTCAATCAAGCTCCCCTCGATCAAACTTCCTTCAATACTATCGGCAACATCCCTGCGCTCTTCGAACCCATTGACTCGGAACCTCCGGAACCCATTCCCGACCTCGATCCTCGCCCCAAGCTCCTTCCTCGTCTTCTCACCGCACAACTCGCCGACCCATCACTCGCCCCCCTCATTGACCTCCTCCGTCATCCGAATCGCCCTCGCTCTCCCGACGATGTCAAGGCTCTCCAGGGTCTCTCGCTCCACCCTACAGACCTCCTTCTCTCGCGCGGCCTCGTCCTCGTTCCGGACGATCACCAGCTACGCCTCGACCTCGTCCGCGCCTGCCACGAGCCTCGCCTCGCTGGGCACCTTGGCGCTCGCAAGACCCACGACCTTCTTCGACGCTCGTTCACTTTCCCCTCTGATTACACGTTCGTTCAGACCTACACCTCCGGCTGCGACCTTTGCGTCCGCAACAAGACAAATCGGCGCGCACCCTTCGGCCTCCTCCAACCGCTTCCGCCACCGACACGCCCTTGGACGATGATCTCCATGGACGGCATCGTCAAGCTCCCAACCTCCGACGGCCTCGACTGCATTCAAGTTTTCATCGATCGATTCACCAAGATGGTTCGTCTCGTCCCGTACTGTGAAGCCGGTTTCGCGGCTCCCGAGCTCGCTCGGATGTACCTCGACCACGTTGTCCGGCACCACGGTTTCCAGACAGACATCACCTCGGATCGCGGATCGACCTTCACCTCCGCTTTCTGGCGATCTTTCCTCTCTCTCATCGGCACTGCCCCTCATTTCACTACCGCCTTCCACCCCGCGGCCAACGGCCAAACCGAGCGTGCTAATGCCGTCGTCGAGACCTTCCTTCGGATCTTCTGCAACCACCATCAAGACGACTGGGTCTCGCTCCTTCCCTCCTGCGAGTTCGCTCTCAACAACTCGCTAGCGGTCGCCACCCAGCACACGCCTTTCTTCGCCAACCACGGTTTCCACCCTCTCTCGTCATCTGACCTCCTCGCCGCCTCTACCTCGCACAATCCCGCCGCCGATGCCACAGTTGCCAAGCTTCGCGCTCTTCATACCGAGATCCGAGATCACATCCTCGCTGCCCAACGTTCATACAAGACCTTCGCTGATCAATCCCGTCGTCCTACCACCTTTCTAGGGGAAGACGGCAAGGATCCTTCCCCTCCGATCTTCAAGACCGGCGATCTGGTCTGGCTCAATCGTCGCAACATTACTACCGATCGGCCCTCGCTCAAACTCGATGTCAAACACCTCGGCCCTTTCCGGATCCTCCGTGTGCTCTCGGACATCTCCTTCGAGCTCGACTTGCCTCCCACAGTCCCGGTCCATCCTGTTTTCCACGCCTCGCTCCTCTTGCCACACGCCCCCGGACACCCCGGTCAACACCAGCCTGCCGCGTCTCCAGTCAACGCCGCCGACCCAGAGCTGTACGTCGTCGAACGCATCATCAAGATGGACGTCCGCGACGGCAAGCACTTCTACCTCGTTCACTGGCAAGGCTATCGCGACGAGGAGGACACATGGGAGCCGTACGATCACGTTGCTCATCTTCGCCTCCTCAAAGCCTTCCACCGCGCCCATCCTGATCTTCCCAAGCCATCGCGTCGAATAATCCGTCGTCCTTCTCGCCGTCCTCGTCGCCGTAACCCCTAGCTCTCAGGTCCTTTGCCCTCTCAGGAGTTCGGGCCTTAGCCGGGGGCTCCTGTCAGGATCTTACGGTTCACTACATAGGCTCTGTGCTTATGTGGCTGCAGAATCTCGCGGACCCGCCACCTCGGCTCCTCGTCTGTGTAGCATCGCCCTTAATTGCTCAGCTTCCATTTTTAGCCTCTCTTCAGCCACACTGTCACACACTCTTTGTTTTCTCACCCTTAGTCCATAAGACACTCAGTTCATCGTACAATTTGTTCTACACTCTGACTACCATTTGGATTCGACAAATTTGCCCAAGACATCGAAGCGAGCCTGTGTCACTGCCCGCACTTCAGTCTACTATTCCACACACGCCCTCCCCTTAGCACCCGTCATCCTCAGCCCTTGACCCTTGGGCCAATCCTAACACAGGGCGAACATAGACCTTCAACACGTTATCAGCACCAATAGCGACCATGTCCTTAACGGAAGCCTACTCCAAGAAGCTCGATCATAAGCTCTTCAAGCTCGCTGCTCTCGATGGTACAAACTACGAGACCTGGGCTGTAAGAATGCTTATAGCTTTTGGAGAGGCGGACTGCAAGCCCGTTGTCCTAGGTACGAAAACCAGGCCCACTCCCGTTCCAGTCCAAAGAGTCACAGACAAGGACACACAAGAGACAACCACCACACCTACCAACGCCGCAGAGATCAAGGAGTGGGACCGCAAAGACGAGTTCGCGCTCCACAGAATCCAGATGGCAGTCAGCGACCGTGAGTTACCGAGGATACGGAACTGCTCGCACGCAAAGGAGGCGTGGGATCTTCTGAGGAAGACTCACAAGGTGGAAGGAGGTGCAGGAGAAGTAATGGCCATCAGGAGGATGAGGGATCTGAGGATGGAGGAGGGAGGGTCCGTTCAAGAGTACATCGATGAATTCCAACGGATCGTCGATGACATGACGGCCCTCAGCCTCTCCATCCCGGATCGTATGAGCTCGCTGTTCTTCCTCAGCGGGCTCCCCGCCTCTTTTGAGTCATTCATCCAACATCAAACCCTCCGAGCTCAAGACACCAAGGAACAACTCTCCCCCACCACCGTCGCAACATCCCTCCTGGTCTACGTCCGGACCCACGAGTCACTCAAACCCTCCACCTCAATCACGTCGAACGACTCGGCGTTGCTGATCGATAGGAAGAAGGCCACGTGCCATCATTGTGGAAAGGTTGGACACTTCAAGACCGAGTGTTGGGAACTCGTCGGAAAACCCAAAGGGTTTGGGAAGGGAAAGAAGCCAAGGAAGGGGAACAAGGGAAACAAAGGGAGGGACGAGGCGAACATCGCGGGGCCATCGGTCTCGGATTTCAGCCTTCAAGTCGGACCCACCACATCAGTGTCGGACCAGTCACTGAACATCGTGACAAAGCTCGGATATATCGCAGATAGCGGAACTACGAATCACATCGTAGGAGAGCGAGAACGCTTCGTCAAGTACAAGCAGTTCAAACACACGGTCAGGACGGCCGACGGAACTCCAGCACAGGTATTAGGAATCGGAGAAATCCGCCTGCGCTCGAGAGTGGGAGGAGTCGAGAGGTACTTCACGATCTCGGAGGTATATCACATCCCTGGGTTCGCAAACCTCATCAGCATTGGACAACTCGGCAACAAAGGAGTCGAGACGAGATTCCCCAAGAGGGAGCTCACCTCCAAGAAGCACTGTCAATTTATCCGAAATGGGCAAGTCTTCATGGAGGGTCGGGAGGTGTCGAAAAACCTCTACATGCTGGATGTGACCGACTCAGGAAGAGCCGGTTCAAGGGAGGAGGACGTGGCGCTCACGGCATCGGGAGTCGACAAGATCGAACTCGTCCACCGCCGGCTCGGCCATGCCTCCATCTCAGCAATGGAGAAGCTCATCAGTCAGAGACTTCTACCAGCCTTCACGAAGGAGGACATCGATGGATTCAAAGAACGAATCTGCGTGCCTTGCGTAGAAGGAAAACAACATCGGACCCCCTTTCCCACCTCCACAACCAAAACGACCTCTCCGCTTGAACTTATTCACACGGATCTCCAAGGGCCAATGCCCGTCGCGTCAGCGCAAGGAAAGCGCTTCATGATGACGATTTGGGACGACTTCTCGAACTACCACTGGTCGTTCGCTTTGGAACGGAAGTCGGAGACGTTAGCGACATTTATCGCATGGAGGAAGAAGGAAGAAAAACGGACCGGTCACGTCGTCAAACGGACCAGGTCAGATAACGGCGGGGAATACACGTCAAAGGACTACGAGTCCTATCTCCGGGACGAGGGGATCACCCAGGAGACGACCATCCCACGCACACCTCAACAGAACGGCAAGGCAGAACGAGGAATGCGGACCATCGAGGAGAAGCTCACCTGCGCGCTACGAGACGCGAGGGAGCTTGACCCATCGTACTGGGCGGAAGCCATGAACTACGTCACTTATACGATTAACCGCATCCCATCCGCCTCGATCAACCATCAAACCCCATTCCAGGCCTATCACAAGCGGAAACCCGACCTCACCTACCTTCGAGCATTCGGAAGCATCGCGTATGCACTCGATCCGGAAAGGAAGAAGCACCAGTCAAAAGCGATCAAATGCATCTTCCTCGGATACGGCGAACCCGAAGGGAAGAAGGCGTACCGACTCCAGGTCTTCGGCAGCCCCAAGAGGGCCATCATATACTCGCGCGACGTGATCTTCGACGAAACGTTCGGGGCACTAAAAACAGCGGAGTTGCCGACGGTCGGATCAAATGGATCCAGGGAAGAGGAGGAAATAAAAGGAATAGATCAGCCGAAAGAGGACAAGGCGACGGAACAAGCACAACCGTCCAAGCAGCCAGAAGTGCCACAAGACCCGCTCGGGAAAGCCGAAGCAGGCAAACCAAAGACATCCCGCCTCAAGCCCTCGTGGTACTATGAGGAGGTCGAGGAAGACCAGCCCGCTGTTCAATCGAGTGGGAGCTACGGTCGAGGGATGCGAAACAGGTCGATCGCGGAAGTAGCGGACACGGCGAAATACATCCAAACGGACTACGACATAACCGATTTCGTTTCGGAGGACTTCGTCGGCCACGCGTATGCGGCAAGACCAAACCTCGAGGATCTCCCATCACCCTCACTACCCAAGACGTACGAAGAAGCAATGACGTCGGAGCACGCATACTTCTGGAGGGAAGCAATGGACGAAGAGATGGCCTCGATGGAAGGGAACGGAGTCTTTGAACTCACGGAGCTACCCTCGGGATCGAAAACGGTCGGAGGGCGCTGGGTGTACGCGCTCAAGAAAGGAGCAGACGGGAGGATCACTCGCTTTAAGGCTAGATGGGTGGCCAAAGGCTACTGTCAGCGCGAAGGAGTGGACTACGTCGAGACGTACGCGCCGGTATCCAAGCTCAACTCCCTGAGGATTGTCCTCGCCATAGCGGCATTAGAGGACCTCGACCTAGTCCAAGGAGACTTCAAAACGGCGTTCCTCACGGCAGACTTGGTCGAGACTGTCTACATGGATCAGCCAACAGGGTATGAACAGAAGGGAGGGCAGGACAAGAAACTGGTCGCGCACCTCCTCAAGGCCCTATACGGACTCAGACAATCTCCCCTCGCATTCTACAACCATTCCTCAAGGTTCTTCCAAACACGGCTCAACCTCCATCCCGTTGAAGCGGATCACTGCGTCTACATCGGATATCGCGAAGGACGACGGATCATGATGGTCCAGTACGTCGACGACTTCGTCGCAGCAGGAGGAAAGGAAGACCTAAGATGGGTAATGGAGGAGATCCAAAAGGAGTTCAAAATCGAAGACAGAGGAGATCTTAATCCCGGAACCATTCTCGGGATCGACGTTCACCGGGACCGAACGGCAGGAACAATGTTCCTCAGCCAGCAACGATACGTCGAATCGGTCCTCGAACGCTTCAACATGAGCACCGCCAAGCCAAACAAGGTCCCGATGGACGACTTTCGACAATTGTCAGTCCAGTCAGAGGATCTCGCCTCGTCAGAAAAGGAAAAGCTGGCCGGTGTGCCGTACCTCGAAGCGGTCGGCTCCCTCATGTATCTTCAGGTCTGCACCCGACCGGACATCGCATTCGCGGTCGGAGTCGTTAGCCGATTCAGCTCGGACCCTCGAAGGGTCCACTGGGGAGCAGTCAAGAAGATCTTCCGATACCTACAAGGATCGGCAGATACAACACTCACGCTCGGAGGGAAACCAGATGCACCGCTCATAGAACTTTGGACGGATTCCGACTACGCCGGAGATCACGAGTCACGACAATCAACCACAGGATTCATCGTCAAAGTTCTTGGATCAACTGTCATCTGGGCGAGCAGACGTCAAAAGGCAGTCAGCCGATCATCCCTTGAGGCGGAGTACATAGCCCTCTCAGCCGGATGCCAGACCCTAAGATGGGTCGCCAAACTCCTAGCACAGCTCGGATTCGACTTCACTTCAATCCCGGTCAACGTCGACAATCAAGGAGCGATCGAGACAACCAAAAACGGGACGCATTCGGAGAAGACGAAGCATATCGACGTCGCCTACAAGTACGGGCGAGAGGCATTGCAGAGCGGATTTATCGAACTCCAATACTGTCCAACGGAGGACATGCTCGCAGACCTACTCACAAAAGCCCTGGGCGTAGAGAAACTCGAACGCTTCAAGAAGTCATTAGGCATCACGGACCACCGCGTATGGACCCGAAGACTGGCCAAAGTACAGGAAGATGATTAGGAGCGGAAATGAAGTAGGTCTCAGCTCATCGAGTGGGAGTGTTGGAAGGAGCGATTCACGGAGACCTATAATCTAGTAGTTTTCATCCCTTGTCCTCCCTTTGTAGTACTTTTTACGCCACTAGGTTAACCTTATATGAGCGGGTAGAGTCGAGTGGGTATATGAAATAAGCTTGCAACCACATTGGACCCCAGGGCGAACATAGACCTTCAACACCAGCCACATTCCAGCACTTTATGAACAACACCCTCCGCGACCTCCTCGACATCCCCGTCATCGTCTATCTAGATGATATCCTCATATTTTCCCCCACCCTCGACACACATCGCCAACACGTTGCCACTGTCCTCGAGTGCCTCCTGACAGCGCGCCTCTGGGTCAAACCGGAGAAGTGCGTCTTCCACCAGAACGAGGTCGATTTCCTCGGCTACATCGTCGGCGCTCAAGGCATCAAGATGGATCCCTCCAAGATCTCAGCCGTCATAGACTGGCCAGCACCCACCTCGGTCAGACACATCCAGTCCTTCCTCGGATTCGCCAACTTCTACCGCCGTTTCGTCCACCGGTTCTCAAAAGTCGTCGCCCCCATTACGTCCCTCCTCAAGAAAGGTGTCCCCTTCCACTTCGGACCGGATCAACTCGCCGCTTTCAAGACCCTCAAGTCCAAGTTCACCTCGTCTGCCGTCCTCACCGTCTTCGATCCCTCGCTTCCCCTCGTCCTCGAGACAGACTCATCCGATTTCGCTGTTGCCGGCGTTCTCTCGCAACGCGCCGTTGCCCCTCGCTCGCCACTCCGCCCGATCGCCTTCTACTCACGCAAACTCAACCCGGCCGAACTCAACTACGAGATCCACGACAAGGAAATGTTGGCGATCATCGAGTGCCTCAAGGAGTGGCGCCATTACTGCGAAGGACATCCATTACCTCTCACCATCTACACCGATCACGAGTCGCTCCAGTACTTTACCACCTCCAAAGCTATCTCCCGCCGTGAGTCCCGCTGGGCCGAGTTCCTCTCTGGCTTCAACTTTGTCGTTATCTACCGCCCTGGAGGACGCAATACCGTCGCCGATGCCCTGTCGAGGCGACAGGACCTTTCGGAGGGGAGTCGCCCTTCGGACCAGACACCCAGGCGCCTTCTCAAGCCCGACCAGTACATCATTGCCGCCAACCTCAGATCCCATCCTTCGGCCGCGGCCGCTCCCCTCGATCAAGTCCCCCCCGACCAAGCTCCCCCCGATCAAACTTCCTTCGATACTATCGGCAACATCCCCGCGCCCTTCGAACCCATTGACTCGGAACCTCCGGATCCCATTCCCGACCTCGATCCTCGCCCCAAGCTCCTTCCTCGTCTCCTCACCGCACAACTCGCCGACCCATCACTCGCCCCCCTCATTGACCTCCTCCGTCATCCGAATCGCCCTCGCTCTCCCGACGATGTCAAGGCCCTCCAGGGTCTCTCGCTCCACCCTACAGACCTCCTCCTCTCGCGCGGCCTCGTCCTCGTTCCGGACGATCACCAGCTACGCCTCGACCTCGTCCGCGCCTGCCACGAGCCTCAACTCGCTGGGCACCTTGGCGCTCGCAAGACCCACGACCTCCTTCGACGCTCGTTCACTTTCCCCTCTGACCATACATTTGTCCAAACCTACACCTCCGGCTGCGACCTTTGTGTCCGCAACAAGACAAATCGGCGCGCACCCTTCGGCCTCGGCCTTCTCCAACCGCTTCCGCCACCGACACGCCCTTGGACGATGATCTCCATGGACGGCATCGTCAAGCTCCCGACCTCCGACGGCCTCGACTGCATTCAAGTCTTCATCGATCGATTCACCAAGATGGTTCGTCTTGTCCCGTATTGCGAAGCCGGCTTCGCAGCGCCCGAGCTCGCTCGGATGTACCTCGACCACGTTGTCCGGCACCACGGTTTTCAGACAGACATCACCTCGGATCGCGGTTCGACCTTCACCTCTGCTTTCTGGCGCTCCTTCCTCTCTCTCATCGGCACCGCCCCTCATTTCACTACCGCCTTCCACCCCGCGGCCAACGGCCAAACCGAGCGCGCTAACGCCGTCGTCGAGACCTTCCTTCGGATCTTCTGCAACCACCATCAAGACGACTGGGTCTCGCTCCTCCCCACCTGCGAGTTCGCTCTCAACAACTCGCTAGCGGTCGCCACCCAGCACACGCCTTTCTTCGCCCACCACGGGTTCCATCCTCTCTCGTCATCTGACCTCCTCGCCGCCTCTACCTCGCACAATCCCGCCGCCGATGCCACCGTTGCCAAGCTTCGCGCTCTTCATACCGAGATCCGAGATCACATCCTCGCTGCCCAACGCTCCTACAAGACCTTCGCTGATCAATCCCGTCGTCCTACCACCTTTCCAGGGGAAGACGGCAAGGATCCTTCCCCTCCGATCTTCAAGACCGGCGATCTCGTCTGGCTCAACAGTCGCAACATTACCACCGATCGGCCCTCGCTCAAACTCGATGTCAAACACCTCGGCCCCTTCTGGATCATCCGTGTACTCTCGGACGTCTCCTTCGAGCTCGACTTGCCTCCCACAGTCCCGGTCCATCCTGTTTTCCACGCCTCGCTCCTCTTGCCACACGCCCCCGGACACCCCGGTCAACACCAGCCTGCCGCGCCTCCAGTCAACGCCGCCGACCCAGAGCTGTACGTCGTCGAACGCATCATCAAGATGGACGTCCGCGACGGCAAGCACTTCTACCTCGTTCACTGGCAAGGCTATCGCGACGAGGAGGGCACATGGGAGTCGTACGATCACGTCGCTCATCTCCGCCTGTCAGAATCTAGCGGAATGGCTACCTCGACCCTGCGCCTGGCCAACGCGGCGCCAATAGCCTTTCCCTTGCTTGTTCAGCATTCCCATTCCTTTATTCCTTTGTTGCCTCATCTGTCCCACACTCTTTGCTTTCTAAACTTTCTCATCACTTCCTTATCCTCATCACTCCCTTGTTCTCATCACTCGTCCATAAAACGCTCATTTCATCGTAGATTTTGTTCTGCACTCTGACTATCATTTGGACCCGACAAACTTGCCCAAGACCCTTAAGCGAGCCCGTGTCACCTCCAGCATTTCAGTTCCCTTTCCTCACTCACCACCGTTCTCAGTACACTTCGTCACCAACGTCCCTCTCCTCGCCCAATCTTCTCTGCCATTGATCCTTGGGCCAATCCTAACAGTCAGGCACAGCGCACATCGCTTGGACCTGTTGTGCGGCGTAGCGATTCCGTCGGCGAGGAATGCCGCCGCAGTATGCTTTCCTGGGTGGAGACTGTACAGCGAGAAGCGATGGCCAAGTCGACGTCTTTGGGCGACGCTCGGGACACGGCCTTCAGCAAGCACCACTGACGCTTCCAATCGATCTTGGTAAGCGCCGGGAAGTGGTCCTGCCAGCCCTTTGGGATGATGAGGTCGCGGTTGGCTAGAGTACGACTGAGTGCGCCGTGGGGCGCACGAGGAACGTTCAGCCGGCCAAGGTTTGTGTGGATCGGGTGGAGACCCAGCCGCAACTGGCTATCTGTACCGAACGTAGATCCAGTGGACAGCGTTCCTCCAGCGGTCTTGATTCCAGTAGCTCATGTCAAAGCTGATTTCTTCGAACCATGCCCGGAGGTAAGTCTGCCATCGCGCAGGGAGAGCTCCTTGGAGCGTTGAGATGGCATTCCACCAGGCGGCTGGGAAGAACCATTGACCTTCCACTGGGGAAAGGAATACGCCTAACCAGCTGAAATTGGCGGGCCGAGGTCCTCTGATGAACTCTCCATCCCTGAAGATGGTGCGAGTCAGCATTCTATAAGCCCTCTGGGTCAAGGCTCATGGTATGGATGATACGCTTGCGAATACGGATCGATGCGGGAAGCTCCGGTTGAAAGAGCACATCGCCAGCCCACTGGGCGCGCGCTTTGATCAGCCGGAATCGGAGTGGCGTGAAGCCGAAGCCACCGAGGTTTCGAGGGGTTTCCAGACGTTCCCTGCTGACGTCGTGGTGTTTCGATCGGTAGAGAGACTTGTAGGCCGTTGCCTCGAGGTCTTCCAGGATATCGTCTGGGCACGGCAGGAAGCGGTCCAGGTATATGATCTTCGAGTAGATGCACTGGTTTATGACGTTGCATCGCGCAAGGAGAGGGAGGTCGTGCAGCGGGATGCGCGCAAGTCGAGCCTTCAGTTTGCCGATGACATCTCGCCAGCAAGCAGGACCGTTGACCGTGCGACCTCATGGAACGCCGAGGAAGTCGAATGACAGCGTTTGGACGCGCCAATCGTGGTACCTCGTAGGCGCATCCGTCCGGCATGACCCCAGAGGATACAGGAGTGATTTCTGGTAGTTCAGCTTGCTTGCTGAGGCTTTCTCGTACTCTCGGAGGCAGACCGTCGCCTCATCGACCTCCGACCAGGTCCGACACCGGATACTTAGATCGTCTGCAAAGAGAAGGACCTTCCGCTCATGTAGAGGGGACGGATTGGCTGGTGGGAGGCGATGGCGGAGCATGCATGCCAGCGGCTCCAGAAGGAGGGCAAAGATCGTCGGTGCCGCGGGATCGCCCGCGGGATCGCCCTGTCGGACACCAGACCGGATGTCGATGGCTTGGCCCCTCCATCCGTTGATCATGAGCCGAGCTGTCTGAGAGGTCATCGTTGATGTGATCCACGCGGCGGCGCGCGGACCGAATCCCATGTGGCTGAGGCAGGGGCCAACAAAGTCGTGCGACACTCTGTCGTATGCCTTCTCAAAGTCGACTTGGGCGAGGACGCCAGGCAAGATATCTTCGTCGTCTATGGCGAGCTGGAGAGAGGATGTTAGGATTGGCCCAAGGGGCAATGGCAGAGAAGATTGGGTGAGGAGGGGAACGTTGGCGATGAAGTGTACTGAGGGCGGTGGCGGGTGAGGAAAGGGAACTGAAGTGCTGGAGGTGACACGGGCTTGCTTAAGGGTCTTGGGCAAGTTTGTCGGGTCCAAATGATAGTCAGAGTGCAGAACAAAACTACGATGAAATGAGCGTTTTATGGGCCAGGGGTAAGAACAAGGGAGGGGATGAGAAGTGCGAGAACGCAAAGTCTGTAGAGCAGATGATGAAATAAAAGAGAAGAAAGCGCAATGAGACAAGGAGGGTGAGCCAATGTGGCGAAAGAATGGTCCAAGATGAGGGAATGTGGAGCAAACAAGGGAAAGGCAGGCGCAGAGCTGAGGTGGCGAGTCTGCGAGATCCTGACACCGGCGCAGAGCTGAGGTGGCAAGTCCGCGAGATCCTGACAGAGGAGATGTTGCGACCCGAGTCGCGGCCAGGGAGGAAGCCTATCTGGTCCCCGTCGATGAGGGTGTCGACGACGGTGAGCAGGCGGCTGTTGATGGCAAGGAAGAAGATGCGAGCGTCAACATTGATGAGCGAGATCGGACGATAGTTGGCAATCTGATCGCGATCTCCCTTCTTCTTGAAGATCAGATGGATATGGGCCTCGCGCTGTGAGGCGGATCGGAGGCCTGTCTCCGGGACGAGGTTCAGTAGGCTGAGGAGGATTGGGCCGACGACAGCCCATGTGGCCTGGTAGAACTCGACGGGGATCCCGTCGCTTCCTGGTGTCTTGTTACGGTTCGATCTGAACGTGGCCCGCCTGAGCTCGTCCGGTTCGAAGGATTTCTCGAGGGTCCGACTCTGGGAGTTGTCGAGTATGTTGGTGACATATCGGAGGACGTTGGCGTGCTCGGCAGCTGGCGTCGGCTTGGTCTCGTAGAGAGTCGTGGAGAAGGCGTGTGCAGTAGCAAGAATGCTCTCGTTGTGTGTGGCGGCTGCGGCTGCTGGGTTGTCGAGTGGCCGAAGGGCTGCGATGGTGTCGGCCTGGCGGACGATCTTAGTCGCTGCTTGACGGCATACTCGCTTGTGTTGGCTGGTTCGAGGTGGGCTCGAAGAGCGTGGCCTTGGAGGATCGACCTGTGTGGATCCCCGCCCGACACTCTGCTCATTCGGGCGAGGTGTCTTGAGATGTCAGCCGCGTGCTCCGCTATCTGAAGCTTGGTCTTGTCCCAAGCCTCGAAGGGATTCTTACTCTCGGTGAGCGCATCTTGGTACCACCTGGGGATGTGGTATAGGAAGTAATCAACAAAACCTGTAATCTTCAGCAGGTGTGTGCCGATCTTGTATGCTCCGGGACCGTGGTCGATTGCGCCTGGGAAGGCGAGGCTGAGTTCGATCGGCTTGTGGCTAGAGCAGAGATGGCCAGACGGTCGTGGCAGGAAGCGCTGTCTTACGGCTCGACTAGCGAGTAGAGGGGACAGGTAGAAGCAATCGATGCGGCGATCTGCTCGCGTGATGCCAGTATAGTTGGTGTATTCGCGCTGGAGCGGGTATAGGGATCGGTATAGGTCGGAGAGGGCAAAGTCCCGGGCCAGCCGGCACGTTTCCTCCTTTCCCGCGTTCTGGGTAAATTGGCTCATCCCGTCGAGGTAGTTGTCCTCCACACAGTTCCAGTCCCCGCCCAGGAGGAGAGGAATGTCAGAGTGGGCAGGTACCTTGCGAGATAGAGTATAGAGGAACTCCTTTGTCGAACGGCCGTTCGTTTGGCTGTCTCGGCAGGGGACATAGACTGCAGCTACCCTGACGGCTTCGCCGGCGATGACAAAAACGGCATCCGTCAGGCTGGTTCGTAAGATGGGAGAGGAGCGGGAGATGAATCTGATCCTAGTCGGAGGGGTATCGGGAGGAAGGAATCGAGAGGCTAGCCGCCAGAGGATGGCAGTCTGGCATCCGACCGTAAAGATCGAGTCGAAGCCCATATCTTCACACTCAGCTGTCCAGGTCGAAAACGTGGACTAGGCGGTTTTCCAGAATTGGAACAGATTCAACGCTGAGAACATCGCAGCATTGTTTGGAGATCTGGCCGAGTGGTCTAAGGCGCTGTCTTCAGGATATTTCTTGTCCGGCAGTCATTTATGGCGTGGGTTCGAATCCCACGGTCTTCATACGTTTTGGCGGTAGCCCTTGAGGGAAGGAAGGATGGACGAGTGATGGTTGTTGACATCTCTCTCTCTAGCGCCGCGCGTATCGCTGGCGGGGGCACCTCCTGTTAGGATCTCGCTGCCTCGGTCGGCTCTGGCTGGGGGTCTGTGTAGCCTCTCTCTGGCTCGCTCGGCATTCCCGTTTTTCAGACCTTTTTCCTTTTCCCACCAAATTCATTGTCCCACACTCTTTGATTTCTTCCATTTTCTTTCCATCCCCTCCGTTCTTCTCGCCCATCCTCTTCGGTCCTGAATCCTTGACCAATCTTAACACAAAAGCAGCCGAGGAAGCAGAGCACATCTTCTTGTTTCACGCCACATGTAGAGAGGGAGCAGCGAGAGAATGTGAGGAGAGAAAGTAAAGCAGATGGGCGAGGGAAATAGCAAAAAGAAGGAAAGAAAAGTCCTACAAAGAAGGGAGAGTGACTGGAACCAAGCACAGACGCTTTTCCAAGCCCCGAGCGGCAAAACAACGGGGGTGGAGGGTGTGATAAAATGAGCGAGAGCCAGTGGAATGGAGAGAGGGGAATGTGAGAGACTGCGGTGATGACGGGCACCATCCTCAGACGATCTGGTCCCCGCTAACGGCGGTCGAGCTAAGCTCGGGCGTGCAGCACTGTCCGGCGGCGCAGTCGGCGTCCGGGGGGCACCGAATAAGGCAGTTTTCGGCCTCCTCGATAGGCGTCTCTTCGTCGCCAAACTCGGGCTGAATAGTCGACGAATGGATGCCGTAGTCATGAAGGATCTTGCGGATCCCCTGAACGGTCGCCATGTAGTCCTTGCCGCGCTGGATGAGGACGTGGACCGAGGCGACGACCTTGGACTCGGAGAGCTGCCAACAATGAAGCTAAGCGGACACAGTAGACGGATGAATCAGGATTGATCCTCAAACTCGGCGGCAATGGGCATGGTAGACCAACCTCGTGAACAGAGACTACCCCAGGAACGTCGAGAATGGACGCGCGGAGGTCGTCGAGGTCAATTGAGGAGGGGACCGCCTGGAGAAGAATGAACGAGGCTGACTTGACTACGGCATTCCCAACACGGCCGTTAGCGACAGAGCGACCTAGTATCTACTAAGACATGCGGATACTTGCCAAGGGGAAGAGCAGAGCTGAAGATGATAACGGTAATGATGAACGAGATGAGAGGGTCCGACTGTTGCAGGGCGGGGCAAAAGGACTCAGCAAGAGAGTACCCAAAGAAGAAGGGCAAGTACTCACATAGAAGCGCCACTGTCCTTCGCAGAGCCAGATGACAAGACCGGCGGCGATGACACCAACGTTTCCAAGAGCATCCCCGAGGACTGGTGGAACCGTGGACACCTAACATTTCAGTTGAGCGTCCGGGAGAGACACAACAGCATCTAACGGGCCTGACTCACCGTGAAGGAAGACTCCCTGCATATTCATACTGCCGTGCGAATGACCGTGGCCTCCGCCTCCAGACAAGCCGCTCGAGTGGTCGTCGTCATCGTCGTGCGAGTGACCACCATGTGAGTGCGCTTCGACGGCCTGCGAGGCGGCCGTCTCGACTGCACCGTACGACCTCGCAGGGGTAACGTGCGCATGACCGTTGTGCTCTTGCTCAGAGTGACTGGAAAGGAGATGATCAGATACCATGCTGGACTGGTGCGCGATCCACTCTGGCAGCTGACGAGCACTCACCCAGCCTCCGATCCGTTGTTGCTGGCTTCGGCAAGGGCTTCAAGCTTGGCACGCTCTTGCTTGCTGAGAGAGCGGCTGCGCGCGCCGTGTTCGCTGCTGCCGCTCACAGCCGGGCTCAAGGGCGAGTGCTCGGGGCCGTGGGCGTGCGAATGATAACCCATGGTCTCCGCTTGGACGATGACAGATGCGCGCGTCTGGGCCGGGTGCCCGTACAGCGACGAGAGCGAGTCCTTGCGCTGACGGCGGATACCGCCGTCGCCAAGAAGCGGCTCCTCGGCTTGACTCGATGGTGACTTAATGACCGGCCCGCCATGAGAGTGGGAGTGTCCTCCGCCTCCGTGCCCGTGGTCTAGGTAGTAGGAGGTGAAGGGAGAAGCGTGGCAAAGTCAGGTCGGAGTGGGGTACAGGCAAAGAGTGGTGTTCGACGCTCACCGTGGAAGAGGAAGAGGCCCACGATGTTGGACGCGAGACCGAAGCAGCCGACAATCACGACAACCTGGGGGTTCGTAACCTCTGAGTACATGAGAGATTGGAGAGAGCAGACAAAGAGGAAGAATCAGCATGGGTAAAGCGCTCAGAAGTGCCCGATCGAACAGGGCGGCGGATCGGAGGTAAAGCTTTGAACGCACCGGGGACGGTCACAAGCCTCTGCAGGCACTCCATAAAGATAGAGAAGCAGAGAGCGAGAAGGAAGACACCGTTGATGAGGGCACCTGACAGAGAAGGGAGGCACCATCAGCCACGATCCAACGCATGACGAACATGACTCAGGCGAGCGAGCGACGGACGGCGCGGAAGGCGGGGGACCCCCGGGGGAGAGGGGGGGGGGGGGGTGCCCGACCAGTCGTTGGGTGGGTCATCTCGCCCGCAATGGAGGGCAGCAGTCTCACTTACCAAGGATTTCAGCACGCTGCCATCCGTAGGAGTATTTGGCCGAGGATGAGGCCGTGGCCAGCTGAATGGCATACAGCGCGACGACGAGCGAGATCACGTCACTGGGAAGAAAGCGAAGCACACACGCGAGAGCAAGGGGAAGGAAGGAGGGCGGGAATCAAAAAAATAATCCCGAATGCCAACATCTAGCCGGGGAGGGTGAAGAAACGAGCATAGCGCGTCGTCGAGAGAGAGATCGATGACTCACTTGAGCATGTGGAACGAGTCTAGGGGGCGGAGTGGGGTGTTGAAGTCAGCAACAGATTCAAGCAGCAGGCGCGGCGCGGTCTGGTTGCGGCTGCTGCTCACCAGCCACGAGGGCAATGGAACCGACGGCATAGCCAAAGAAGAGCTCGATGAAGAAGAAGACGGTGTCGATGACGAGCAGGGTGATGATTCGAGCCTTCTTGCTAAAGCCCATGGTTGCTGGCGACGAAAGTCAGGGCGACAGTGAAGCGAGCGAGTGAGAGGAGCGGACGCGGAGGAAGAGGTTGAGCGAGCTCTTAGACAGCCGCTGAGAGTTGGGACAGGTTAGAGGCGAGGATAGAGGGAGTAGGATGCTGTTGGAACGTCGAGAGGGCTTGCTGAGGTGTCAGTCTGGACTGGGTGGCTGGAAGTCAAGGAGCGTTAACAGGCGGCAGCGCGAGGGAATGAGGGAAGCTCCTGAGGGCTGTGACCGATATTGGAAGCGGCCGGGCCTCCCTGCCCCGGCCTGCCTGCCTGTCCTGCCTGACGATCCCTATCATCTTCGCCCTCCTCAAGCCCCTCGCCTGCGTGCTCCGCCAGCGATTACGCAGCCCGCATCCCATGGCCACTCGTCCCAAGCTCCCCCTCTCTTACACTATGCGTGACGCCTTCCTCTCCTCCAACGCCCCCTTTACCACTCTCCTTGCCGACGACGGCTGTGGGGGATGCCGTGACTGAGAGGACGTCAGGACGCTTCACGCGTGCCTGCCTGTCCGAGTACGGATGTGCAGCGGGGAGCAGGGTCTCTCACGAGCAGGGTCTCTCACGAGCGAGTTGTTCCTCTCACCCTCGGCCCATCCCCCGACGGCCTCTCGACTTCCCCCTTCGTGTTTGCAAGCCTCCTTCTCCCGGTTTCGGGCACTGGGTCGTCCGCTAGAAACCATTTGTCCACCTTGACGTCACAACATCTGGTTAGGGAGGCACGGCTCAGCACCCCGACGATGTTGAGCGGCGGCTTCGGTCTCCTCCTGTCGCTGCGCTCCCAGTGGATCTTCCACCTTCCTCAACTATCCCCAGCTCTTTTACGTCTAGCAGCTCCGTTTCAGCTTGGCCGGATTCCTCAGTTCAGACGGGAGGATTATGCTCGCCCAGCACATCCATGCCTGTCCCCCCTATGCCTCCGGGACATCAGGCACGCCCCGTGCCATCTTTCCTTAGTGTGCTCTCTTTTTCGCTCCTGGGCCTGAGTCTGACCTCCCGAGCGAGGCGACCTACGCAAGATTATTCGTGCTCTTGACCACCCCTAAACCTCCCCCCCCCGGAAGGACTACATCAAGGCCTGGAAGCGGATGGTACGACAGGACCCTCTCCCCATCGTTGACTGGAAGTACTTCCGCCGTGCGAGCCCACCCTCAAGCCAACAGCCGCTGTTGATCCGCTCTCTGCCGACCTCCAACGGTGTGAGGATGGAGTTCATTCTTTAATCAATTAGTAGACTTGTGGCCTGGTAAAAGACACTGAATCAGAAGAGACCCGATTGCATGAAACTGAGTAGCCAATAGCGAAACAGAAGAGTGATCATGACAGAGGGGTCTCGCGTGGGCGAGGGAAAAACGAGTCGTAAGGCAGCTGAGGCGGTCGGCTGAGGTATGCTGTGCCCTAGGTCTGGTGGCGGCAGTGATGCTGGTGCTAGGTGTGTGTGTTGGTCGCGATGTGGGAGGATGGCCACGGGGTGCTTTCCTGATGTTCTCCACGTCGCTTTTTCCTTCCTTTCAACTCTTCTCACTCTTTCAATCTTTCTCTTTTCCTTACCCTTCCCTTACCCTTGGTTTCTTAGTCATCCCTCTCCCCCTCCTCCTCTCACTCACTCCCCCTCCCCTTTCTCTCCTCCTCACTTCTTTTGCCATTCCCACCTCTTTCGGGAGCGCGACTCCCTTCCTCCTTCCGCTCCCTCCCGTGGACTACGTTCGGTGCGATTTTGATTTGCAGGTGGTCCGATGGTCGTAATACACAATTTTAAAAAAACACTTCCCTCTCTCCTTTAACAGCCTCCGGTGAATGGATGCTATTCTTCGCGTTGGCGGCAGAGGAAGGAAGGAATACCTGGTCGTCCGGTAACTCATTTATACGACAAGTAGCTCGCTAGTCGGACAGACGCCCTGGCCACTACGCAAGCGCGCCGTGCGTGTGCCCTGGGATGATGATCTCTCAACAGAGCTGACGTCGTCGGGTCGTGGCCTCTCATCCCACGCTTCTCTCTCCCTTCGCTCGCTCCCCTCTCGTCCTGGAATCCCACAATCTGGCTGGCTTAGTGGCAATTGAACTCCGCTGCTCCGCTTCCTCTTCGTCATGAGGGTGCTCTGACCTCCTTGGACGGCCAAAAGGTGGCGAAATTGGGCGCGCATGATGAGCTTCAATGAGGTTTTGCGTCAGACTCCGCTTGCAGACGGAGAGGAAGGAGCGCGTGTGCTCTGTATGACCCAACTCAACACTTGCGCGTTTCATCCTGTCCTCCTCCTCCTCCTCGTTGACCTTGTCTTCTCATCTCTCCTTCCTTACTCCTGCGGGAATGGTGACGGCCATCGGACGGGCAAGGGGGGGAGGGGGGAGTGACAGCTTGCTGGCTTTTCTTAGAGGCGTCGGCAGCGGACGAAACAGAACGAGGGGAGGAGTTGATTGGGTGAGTGGAAGGCGGAGGCAACGCTGGGCCACGCGTGGGGACAGAGAGGGGCAAGCCAGGAAGGCGACGTCCAACGTGGGTGTTGGCATGGAGGGTGAGTGAGGTCAGACGCTCAGAAAGGGCAAGAAGACAGCTCTAAGTTCACCCAACCACCAGCCCGCTCCTTCCTCTTCTGTTACATACCCTCTTTTCTTCTCCTTCATCGTTTCTTCTTCCTCTTTCCTGCCTTCCTCCCCCTTCGGTCTCTCTTCACCGCTGTCCGTTGTCGTCGCCGCATGTCTAGCCCTCCCACGGCGCCGTCGGGCATTCAGCATGCTGGCGTCCACCGCCGACGGCCCTCCCTCCACTCCATCGTCACCAGCCCACTCGACCCAGCCCTGGCTAACGCCGTCTCGCCTGGCAGCCAGCAGCAGCAGCCGCCGCCGAGCTCGGCATCCCGCCGGCGGCACGACAAGGAGAAGGACTCGGACCCAGACGACATCGCCGACGACTTCGAGTCCGCCGCCCTTGTCAGTCCCAGCGGCAGGGAGAAGACACGGTTCCCCGTCCGGAGGGGCACAAGGAAGGGCAGCAAGACCTTCATACCGGAGGGTAAAGAGCCGAACTCGACCGTCTCCTCGTGAGTTCTGTTTCCTCGCGCTTCTCATCCTGCTCGATGACGTGCGTTCGCCATCGAGACGACGCCCTCGGTCAGCCTCGTCCTTGTCAGGCGAGGCACATCTTGTTACATGTGTCAAGGCCGTTCCCAGGCCGGTGTGATGTCGTCGCATTGAGCTGGCCACGCGCCAACCCGAGAGTCATATTGAGGGGGAGTCCCCGGGTAGAACAGGCGAGCCTCTATTTGCCCGCGCGTTCCGCTCAAGACGCACGCATTTGTGTGCGCGCGTCGCGTCCTCACGTTTCTCCTCCTAGGAGGGTTAGTTCAGGCCAGGCCACGGCCCCGCAAGTCCTCTTGCTCTATTTGCGTGCTCGAGAACGAGGCTCTTTCGAAGGTCTCTCCGGGGCTTGGTCTACAGCCAGACCCCTCTAGCCCCCAGAACCTCTCTAGCTTCGCTTTGGCCTTGCGGGGAGGGGTCCCAGCTTGGGCTGTTCTGCTCGCTTGTGTCTTAAGTGTCCACATCAGACCTTCTAACCGATGAGCGAGCTTCGTCCCTATTTGGTGAGGTACTGGAATGAACTCGTCAAGCTTGCACGCTGGGCAGTGGATGGAGACGGGTTGCGCGCGAAACCGTCCCCTTCGGAGTACCCCGCCTTTCGCACCGCTCGCGCTCCTGTCTTTGAACAACGTCCAATGACAGCAGACCTGGTTTTCCTAGGACGGGCTGGGGAATCTTACCCGACTATCCTTTCTGGAACTGACGTTCGTCCTACCTCCATTCTCTTTCTTTATCTCACTCAGGACCTGGGTCTCCTCCCCTCGGTCCACGGCATACGAACAGTTTCGGCCCTCATCCTACGAGTTCGTGGTCGTTTCCTTCCCCTGTATCAGCATTATCGTCGTCATTCTTCAATCACGTAATGACTGATGTGTCAAACCTCCCTTCCTCGTCTCCCCATAGTCCGCCTAGTGTCATGATCCCGACTCCGACAGCGACAACCTCAACGACTGCCTTTCTGGACTCGGCACCAGTCTCCAACGCACCTCCGTCGTCGTTTCACCCACATCCTCATCCACACCCAGGCCTGAGCAGCACCCCGTTGCACCGGACCCCCCGCAAGGCCTCACTTGTGGGCCGGGCCAGCTCATCTTACAACCTCGCCAGCTCAGCCCCGTCAACCTCAAACGGTGCTCTCTCGTCTGCTCCAACGTCGGGTTATTCGACACCGTCTACGTTTCTTCCTCTGCCACCCGCATATGCGGCAGTAACCTACCCGCCGACGGATGGCAACATCCTTCCTCTAACGTCTGCTAGGACGACGCCTTTCCACACGCCGCTTCCGAGCCCCAACTCATCCAAGGCCGACCTCGCAGGTTTCTTCGACGGCTCGTCGGCCAGTCCGAGGAGCTCGACCAGCCTGGAGGAGTACGAGGGGCCCGCGGCCGAGCGGAGATGGAGGCGGGACGATATCGCCCGGGTGCCCGTCTCGCTGGCCACAGGAAGGGACAAGGGGCGCGAATGGGCGCGCTGGTGGAAGAAGAAGAAGAACAAGGCGGCGAGGATCTCCAACGGCGGCGTTCGACTTGTTTCGGCCGCGAGCGGGGATGGAGCACGGCCAGGCTGGCTCCGGGGCAGGTGGATTCCTCAACGGAAAGAGACTGTGGTGAGTTCAATGTTTGATGCGGGGCTCGATTCGATATACCGACTGAGTGACACGCCCTCCTTCATCTTCAGTGCTTCTCGCTTTTGCTCTTCTTACTATTTGCTGTCTCCTTGACGCGCTTTCTCTGTTGGGCTCTCAACCCAGGTCAGTATCTCTCATCTTTTCAAGTTTCTTCCTGTGGAACGAGTCGTGCCCGATGGCTGATCTGCGGGCAATCTCACCAACCTTTAGACAAGGCCGCGCTGCCCTGGAAGAGAGACTGTCTCTCCCCTCACCCATCCTATCACGCCTTCACGCCTCAATCACCCACGGAGCTTCAAACAATTCCACTCCCTTCCTTCGACTCGTCCACGTCCCCTGTGCAGCCCGTGCACCCGCTGCTTCCTCATCCCCTCATCTCGCCTTCGTCCCTCGAGAGCGAAGGAGTCCCCCCAATCGGCCTCTTTGTCGGGGTTTTTTCTACAGATAAGGCCTTCGAGCGGAGGCAGATGATCCGGACCACGTACGCCCGCAAGGGCTCGGGAGGAGGCGCTGATGGCCTCCAGAGCGTTCGAGTCCGGTTCATCCTTGGCCGACCAAAGCCCAGGTATAAAGCGCTTGTCGAGCTCGAGATGGAAGGTCCGTTTAAACCCTCAGAGTTCATATTCTTGGGAACCGACCACATTCAGCTGACGAGGATGTACTCATTCTTAACCAGCCTATGGCGATATCGTCGTTCTCGACATACAAGAGAACATGAACTCGGGCAAGACGCACGCCTTCTTTGCCTGGGCCGCCGTTAATGCCATGGTCCCCGAGTCCCTCTCCGCTGCACATGCCTCGGATGGGACCCTCGGAGAGAAACGTCCGGATTATGTCTCCAAGGCCGACGACGACTCGTTCATCATGCTTGGCGAGCTGGAGAAGCGGCTCAGAGTCCTCGGCGGCAACAAGATCTACTGGGGCTGTTTGTCTCATCCGTTTCTTGCCCGGTGGCTTGGTTCAGACTGACCCTCCTGATATTCGTCATATTTTGCGCTCCACAGACCTTGTCAAGAACCAGTTCATGGGCGGCGAGTGCTATGCCCTTTCCCTCGACCTCGTCCGTTTTGTCTCCACCTCCCCGGCTGTGCGCAAGATCACATGGGGCGCTGAGGACAAGCTGGTCGCGAGGTGGATGCGGCTTCACCCGGAGTCGTCCTCGATCCTCTGGGTCTCGGACCGATGCTGGATTTACGACCACCCGAAAGCGGGCACCGTCTACTCGCATGGCTTCCTCTTCCCCTCGACAGTTCGCCATATCCGGCAGCAGTACGTCGCCTCGCTTGGTCTTGATGATGCCGGGTACGCCCTTAGCAGGTCTACCTCGAACCATATCACTGCCTCGGCGTCCAGCCTCACCTACTCGAGTGTCTCTCAGTTCGGTCACCCCTATCGGCCTCCCCTCCCGAACCTCACCCCGGCGCAGCGGATCGAGGCGCTCATTGAGGGCTCAGAACTCTCCCTGCTCTCGCCGTACTCATCGAGCTCAAGCTCGTCGCCGCTTCTCCCGGAGACGGTCATGGCGCGTCGTCCCTCGTTAAATGAACGGTACGAGGGCCAGTGGGGCCGGAGATGGGGGGCGGGGACGGTCGTCGTCCATTACATCAAGGAGCGCGAGTGGTTCCTCGAGACGGCATTGGCGTTCCTGGGAGACAACGCTCGCCTGGGAGGAGGCCCGAAGCTCTCGAGTACAGTTGTTGATGAGAAGATGCTCGTGAAGAGGGAGTTCGTGGTCGACTCAGCCCCGACGAAGGAGGGGGAGGGAGCGACGGAGATGGGGGAGGAGGATGAGGAAGAAAGTGGCGAGGCTGGCGAGCCTGATGTGGTAGGTGAGACTCAGGTAGATGAGGAGGACACCTGAGCAGCTTTTTCCCCAAGTTCAAAATTATCAACCCGTAGATACTCTTTTCTACGCTTTAACGTATCACTACCGACCTATCTAGCGCCCCACCGCGTTCTTGACGTTGGCACGCCCTCGCTATCCAGTTTTCCCTCCTGCTCTCCATCTTGCCATTTACGTTTTATCTTTCGACTAGCTCTCCAACGCCCGTGCGTCTTAATGTGTACTCTTCCTGATGCATGATGTGTGTGATGAATGATGCCCCACGCCGAAACATGCCGCTCGTATCATGCGAGTGCGGTGTCGTGCCACTCCGGCGTTCCGCGCGGGCGAGGCCGGGCCCCGCGTGGTGCAACAACAGCCGCTTGATTCTTTGGGGAGGCGTCCGCGCTGGCCTTGCCTCTTCTCTCCCAACTTCCAACAGCGCATGCCGACGACGTCGCAGTGGATTTTTCTTCTCACATTCGCTCTGTGAGTCTGATAACACTCTCATCAATATTATCAGCATCTGTTCCATCTCTGTCTAGCGAAGGTCAGCCCGCTGACACTGCCGTTCCACCCATCCGTTCGTTCACGTCCGTCCTTCCACCCAGCACGGTTCTCCCTCTCCTCTACCTCTTCCACGTCCACGCCCTCCCCCGCTTTACAGCCTACATCTCTCGCCTCGAGCTCGAACTCTAGACAACATCTTCCAGCATGTCCGCCTTTATTCAGCAGATACCCCTCCTCAACAAGCTCAACTGGGATACCCCGATGCTCGTTGCGGTCGCCATCGGCATGGCGTGCTCCATCGGGTTTCTCTCCTTCATGAGCTGGTACGGCGCGGAGGGTGAGTCCCACGTCTATCTTCTCTGCTCTCCTGTCTGTTATGGGTCGCAAGATGATCGATAAGACGAGACAGACATCGGTGGCGTGTCGCTTCTCCATTGCGCTGGCGCGCCTTTCGACTACGTCCGTCCGTCTGTCTGTCGTTTTTCTTCTCAATGCACCAAGCAAGCATTCTTGCCCTCATTCGTGTTTCTTCAGAGAACGTCTGCTGTTGAAACAATCATTCTCGATCTTGTGTTCCCGTCACGAAACCCCACTATCCCCCTTGCCTTCCTTCCGAGCGCGCCTTTCTTCGGTGGTTTCCGCTCGCGTGTTGCACCCCTCCGAGGATCCGAGCTGACGTTCTGTGCTTATCCCGCCTCCCTTTCTCTCCTTCCTACATCAACAGTCCCCGGCCAGGCGACACTCGATGGGAAGGGGTGGGAGCACTTCCCGCTCGCCGAACGCATCGATATTAACCACAATACGGCCCTGTCAGTTCCTGGCGGATCGGCTTTCGGTCGTCTGCTGGCATGTCGTTTCAGTTCCTGACACGTTCGTGCATCCCCCTGCTGCAGCTACCGCTTCTCGCTCCACCGGCCGAGTGCCAAGCTCGGTCTCCCCATCGGCCAGCACATCTCGATCCAGGCGACCATCGGCGACAAGGTCGTCACTCGGTCGTACACCCCCACCTCCAGCGACGACGATCTCGGGCACTTTGACCTCGTCGTCAAGGTTAGTGTCTAGCGGCTCGCCCTCTATCCATTTCTGTAGGGACGATGCTAACACCACAGCTGTCCCTTTGTCAGACGTACGAGAAGGGCAACATTTCCAAGCACCTCCAGAGTCTTAAAATTGGCGACAAGATCAAAGTCAAGGGACCCAAGGGCCAGATGGTCTACACGCCGGACCTCGCTCCTCACCTCTCCATGATTGCTGGTGGCACTGGCATCACCCCGATGCTCCAGATCATTCGCGCCGCGCTCAAGAACTTGGAGGACAAGACGACTATGTCCCTCATCTACGCAAACGTCACCGAGGCCGACATCCTCCTCAAGAAGGAGCTCGATGAGCAGGTCGCCGCCTCCAACGGTCGTCTCCAGGTCTATCACGTCCTCAACAATCCGCCCGCGGGATGGACCCAGGGTGTCGGCTTCGTCTCCAAGGAGATGATCCAGGAGCATCTCGGCAAGGCCCTCGAGGATGACAGGAGCAAGATTCTTCTTTGTGGCCCTCCCCCCATGCTTACCGCCATGAAGTACGTCTCCCGAGCAGGTCTGCATGTTCATACATACGTGGACGTAAAGGACTGACGCATCACTCCTTCAACCTTTCGCTCTCAGGATGCACCTCGTCGATCTCGGCTACCCCAAGGCTAACCTCCTTTCCAAGCTCCCGGATAAAGTCTTCTGCTTCTAAAGCTCCGGGATGATGGTGTAGAGCGGCAGAAAGGACGTTCTGCTTTATAGATGGAAATGTCGCGACTGAGTAAATTGGAAGCGTTATCATTCCGATGATGACAAGGTACAAGGCAGGAGGAACAAAAGGAAAGATCCTAAGAACTGGGGAAGGCGAGAAGACGTGACAGGAATAAACGGTCAACTGATAAGAAGGAAACAACATTGGAGGCTGGCAGCTAGTGCTGCTCGGCTCGCCCAACAGCCTCGAGACAGGCATCGACAAGCACGCCACCGTGGCGCTCGATGGTGGCGAGGGCGAGACGTGCGCGGATGCTCTCTGCAAGAACGTTCTCCCTTGAAGTTAGAATGAACGAGTCAGTGTCTGTTTGAAAGTCGTCCCTGGGAATATGAGAACTCACTGGACTCTGCCGTACGCGACCTTGACATCGACGGCCACCTGCCCGATTCGGCTTGGCCAAGCGAGGAGCACCTCAATGGACAGATCGAGCGAGACGTAGATCTTGGCCTTGACAGCCGGGAGGAGCATCGTTGCCGTCGAGCGGACGACGGAGGGGGACAGGTGGGAGTAAGAGACTGGGTATCGCAGGTTAACGAGATGGACCTCAGCAGCGACGGCGAGTGCTGCGTTGTAGAGGTGTGCCGTGGTCCGGACGAGCTTTGATGCGGGACAGAGGGTGAGTGCCCATGTCAGCCACGAATGCGGAGCCTCACACGGAGTGGAAGGCTAAAGAACGGAATTATGTACCTCCTGAGCACTCGAGAACCGCGTAGAAGCCACGTGCTCTTGGATGAGAGCAGCGAGCAGGGAGACCAGAGCGGCGTTCCGACGGGGTTTCGAGCACGAGGGTAAGATCTCAATCTTTGCGCCAGCGGAGGTTGGGATGTACTTCTCGCATGGGATGGACAATTTGAGGTCCGTCGAGTGGACAAGATCGAGCCCCGACGGGCGTACAGAGACAATTTTGAGCGAGTGGAGGTGCTCTAGGGTGTCGAACTCGTCTGATAAAAGAGAGGGCCGTCAAAGGAGCGCGTTGTTAGTCGTCGGTTGCAAGGCAGCGAGCCAGACAGACACACTGACCCTTGAGACGAAAGACTTTGTCGCGGGTGAAGCCCTGCGAGTCCGTCCAGAGACTGTTGGCACGGGTGATGGCGTCCTGGGCGGTCTGGCGTTGGTCGTCGAGAGTATTGTATTTGCTAGTGAGAGAACCTAGCATCACGTTCGTATCCGCGAGTTCAGCCCTGAGCGAGTCGATATGATCCCTGGAGATGGAAGGCAAGGCAAAGGTCAGCTTGCGCCCCCTACATGGGGAGTTCGGTATTCTGGGGCTGACTTCTGCTCTTTGAGCTCCTCGCGCCGCATGGACAGCACCTCTTGGTCGCAAGCGAGGACCTCGGAGACCTTAGCGTGCTCTTGAGCGAGCTGATGTTTGAGTGCCTCGTGCCGGGAACGCAACGTCGGGAGCGGAGTTTGCTTCTCCAATGCGACGCTGAGCTGCTCGATCTTGGCTCGATCCTGTCGTTGATACGTACGCATACGTATTCGACGTCAGTCACATCGAACGAATAGAGATGAGGCGTATACATTTCGTCAACTGACCTCCAGAAGATCCGCCATGTCGTCTTCGTGGACGGTCTTTAGCTTGGTGATCAGATCGAGACGCCATTCGCGCCACTGGCGCTTGATAGTGAGATGAGAGTAAACCTTGAGGTACTTGAGCTGAGCCTGGGGAGGGAAAGAAACAGATCGGGTGTGAATCCACTGGTTTTGAGAACGCACAAGGGACGAGCGAGCGATAGCGCACTTCGATCATGGCTTTCTCCTCGTCCTCAGCCTCGAGATACTCTCGAAATAGGATCGGGTTGCTCGCCGATGCCTCCTGATCGAGGACAGTGACATTCTGCTGGCTGATAGAAGTGGACTCCTTGAGGTGATTGCAAGCCTGTTGATAGAGAGGGAGACCAGATATCGGTAAGCGCATCCCTTTTCCCCCAGAATTAAGCCAGTACGAACCCATTGGTAGACAACAAGGTAAGGCGTACTCAGCACGTTGTGGGCGTACTCTACCAATTGGTAGTCGCGGGCACCTGCAACGGGAAAGTTTATAAGCCAAGACGAAACTGCAGCGATGCGAAAGCGCAACGTAGAACGTACCGCCCGTGCTGTTCCTCGTGTGCTCAGCGCGATGGATACCGAGCATTTCTCCTGGGCCGAGGGTCGAGCGGCGACGCGGGTGCATCTTGTCCATGAAGGAGAGACCCGTCATGTCGAGGAACTGGCCCAGGGTGACTGGGGCGAGCTGATGCTAAGGTAAGAAGTAGAAAGGGAAGGCTCGTCAGCTCACATGTGCAAATGTCGAGAGCAAAAAGCACAGCGCGGCACTCACAGCTTCATCTTCGACCATCAAGTTGTCCACTTCCGGCTCGCGTGGGAGCGACACCAAGCTAGGCCGCCCAAGCTTCTTCTTCGGCGTCGTCCCGGAAGGAAGCCTCGGACTAAGAGGTGTGGTCGAAGGAGCAAGCTGATCGGCGATGGCCCTTTCCTCAGCAGGGTCAAGGGACGTCGCCACCTCGGCTGGGGTCTCTGCCGCAGTTTGCTGCTCCGCGATGGGCGACGAGGCGAAAATGTTAACAGTGGGAGCGGGAGAAACCGAGGACGCGACAGGGGATGCCGACACTGCCTCTCCGCAAATCGGAGCCTGGACCACCGCTGGCGGGGTGGTATTGGCCGCACGGAAAGGGGAAGCGACAGGCGCAGCGGCGACCGCTTCGACAGCTCGAGCAGAGCCAAGGGAGGGGCGCTTCTGGGGTGAGGGAGGATTCTCCTGGGGGATGAAGATCGGCTCCTGGATCTCGTACGAGCCAAAAATATTTTCCTTGACTTTAGACGACGAGGTTGGAGATGATAGCGTGTCCCTAACAGCCGAGGAGCCGGCGAGCGAGCCCAAGACGTCGACCTCAATCGAAGTCCCTCTGGACGACGCCCTCCTTTTGGGAGAGGGGGCGCTGCCGAAGACATCGACATGAGCGCTGTCCATCTCTTCGGCGGCTCGCTTCCGGGCAGGGCTCTTCGCAGGGCTAGGCGCGCCGAAGATGAGGCGTTTGGCGGGAGAAGCACCAATCTTGTTGCCTTTGGAGAGAGTAGGGACAAGCAGGTTGACCGGAGAGTCGAAGAGATTACGCGGGGTGGCCTTGGCCTTGGCCGCAGAGGACGCCGTTGGTCGAGTGAGAGACGAGGAGAGAGGACGAGTGGGCGTGGGGAAGCTCGACGGCTTGCGAGGCGAGGCTGTGACGGACGGCCGAGGCGCGGACGTTGACGTTCGACGAGCAGCAGAGGCGATGATTCCCCCACAGGCAACGGTGACGTCCATGTCTATGCCCTCCTCCTCGTCCTCGGTGGCATCTTGGTTGTCCCCTGCGCCAGAGGACTGGGTGAAGATGCCGCCACGGGCTACGGTGATCTTCTGGTCGTCTCGGTCCTCGTCCGTATCATCGTTGGAAGCTGCCGCAGATAGATTGACTGGGAAGATGAGGCCCCCGAATGCGACGGTGGTGTCCATGTCTACCGCTCCGTGGTCGCCACTGAGGTCGCTATCGTCCGCGTCCGAGCCTGCAGAAGGTGCGAGGATCCCGCCACCGACGCGGGTCATGTCCATCTCCGAGCCTGTGTCGTCACCATCAGTTCCAGCTGTGCGAAGAATGCCTCCCATCGCGCGGGTAATCTCCATGGCATCGAAGCCGGTGGTGTCGTCGTCATTGTCCCAGCGCATCTCTTCCTCGGCAGCAGCGGCCGCCCGCGCTGCGGCGCTCGAGGCAAGAGGACCAGCAGTTGCCCGGGACCAGGCACTCATGCGCTCTGCCTCCTCAGCTTCAATGGAGTAGCCAACGCTTCCTCGGATGAACTGGGCGGTCGCAGGTGCTGCAGTGGGGATGATACCGCCAGTGGCGACGGTGAAGTCCATCGTTTTGTCCTCTGAGTCCTCGACGATGTCATCCATGTCGTCATCCGAGTGCCCACCAGATTGGGTGGAAGCGGAGGGCGAGAGTTGCTCGGGCGCCGGAGAAGCCACCGTAATGGTAGGGGGAACGTCCGCCGACGCGCCTCCGAGGATCCCTCCCATCGCCTGCGTCTCGTCCATGCCGTCGAGCGAGATGTCGGCCTCGCTCTCGTCGTCATCTTCACCACTGCTGCCATTCGGAGATTGAGAGCGAATCGCTGGCCCAGAAGGGGTTGCGCCAAAGGACCAGGGGTCGTCATCCTCGACGTCGAGGATGCCTAGGGGGTGGGAAGGCAAGCCCGTGGGGGCTGGAGCGATGTAGTCATCGTCGCCAGCCTCCGATTCGAGGTCCATGTCGACGCTGCCCTCCGAGATGGCCGAGCTGCGTCGCGAGGATGAGCTCGTCGGCTCAGGAAGGAAGGCGAACGGGTCTGAGTTCTGCACCGAGGCGCGGCGTGAGTGTCCAGTTGACGACCGACGCCGCTTGGGTGCGATGGCGACAGGGGGTGGGTCATCCGAGAGTGATCCAAAGATGTTCTGCGAAGCGACCGCGGTGGGAGCAGCGGTGCCTTGAGCTAAAGATGGGGCAGGGGGCGCTTTGACGGAAGGTGGCGCTTTGGTGGAAGGTGGCGCGTAGGGAAGTTGGTGAGCTGCGGGCTCCTTCTCGAACATCCTGAACAAATAGAGTGGGTCGACACGGTCAACTCAGGTATATCGAGTCAAAAGCAGCGACGTCGCGGACCTGACGTGGGCGTGGGCCGCGAAGCTGACGCTCCTCCTGAACCTCGTCATCGTCGATTCGCCAGGAGGAGGAAAGAATGTAGTGTCGTCGTCCTCGTCGGGTGTATGAATTTCGGCGGCGAACGACTGAGTGTCGTCCTGGTTGTAGGACTTAAGGATGGATTTGCGAGGAGCCTGGACGGAGGTGGGCAAGACAGTCAATCACCTCTGTTCCCGCCTCACTTAGTCAATTCTCTCCCGCCGTCTCGAGCCCTCCATTCATATATCCACCCGCCCACTCGAGCTTGCTCAGAAGCTACTCACCATGGCTCGTCTTGCGACCTTCTTCGGGCTCAAGGCACCCCAGCCGACGTCGGCTCCCCCGATGCTTGCCGCACGTATCTTTGGGCGAGCGGCCAAAGGCGGGGCGAGCGAGGAGCCTGGGGTATTCTCGCCAATGGCAAAGCGACTGGAGAGAGATTTCCGTGAGCGCGGAGAGCGCTTAGCGAGCGACTGGTCGGACATGGCGCCCAGTCGCGTCGTTGTTGTTGTTTAGGGAGGAGGGAAGAGAGGGAGTGGACGCAAGAGGGCCGAGATAGCGATGACGGAGTTGAGAAGGATGGGGAAGGATTGAGAGGGACAGCGACGGTTAGAGTGCTGGATAGATGGTTTGAAGGGAGTGAGTATTGGTGGTAGTGGTTTGAGGAGACATGCAAGGGGGACGGCGCGAGGTTGATCGATCTTCCCTTCTCCGCCTTAACCAACGCATTGTCGACGCGTCCTGTGCGGAAATCAGCCGGGCGTCCACCCAAGCTTGCTTCCCAAGTACCACTTCAACCGAATGCACTTTGATCGTTACCTCGTCGGTATCGTAATCACAAATCAAAATCGTGTGAACTTGACCGATCAGTGGAAGGATTGGAGAAATTCTTGTTCTACGGAAGTTGCTTAGAGACCAGACCTGGGAACTGCGAACTACCCTTCTCCCCCTCACACGCGCTCGCTCTCGTGCGAGATCGCGACGTCAATCACCTCCTGCTGCTCGCTCAGCCCCAGCTCCCTCTCAACTAGCAGCCTTTGTCTTCAACGGCACATCTCCAAACGTCTGTCTTACTCGTTCGGCCCTTATTTCCGCCGGCCAGTCGCCCAATTCCTCGGTTCGACCAGCTCTCGCACGCTCTCACCGCTCTTCACCTCCTCCCGTCGCCCTCGTCCGAGAGACCATGGCCACCGCTCACCAGGGCCACCCCCAATCCCATGCTGGGTCCAGTAACCAAGGGGCAGCCGTGGCTCCTCCGGCGCCTGCCCCTCAGCAGGATCTCAGTGTTATCCTTGTCACTGCCGGCTGTACGTTTCGGTCAGCTACTGTAGCATGACCCAGTCTGGGGTGCACCCAGCTAGTCAGCGTACTGACAGGCCCACCCGTTCCCAGATGATCACACGATCAAATTCTGGGAGGCATGGTCAGGCATCTGTGGTCGGACGATCCAGAACGCCGACTCGGTCCGTCCGGTGTCCTCCTTCCCCGGCCTCTGGGCCGGAGCAACCCCGTTGCTGAAGCTGCCCCTTACGCTTCCCAGAAACAAGTTACTCGGCTGGCCATATCTCCGGACAAGAAGATCCTCGCCGTTGCAGGGCATCTCACGGTCCGGTGAGCGGTGGGCCGCGGGTCGTTTCGGAGCATGCGAGCTGATCCGTTCACGCCGCCCCTTCCAGACTCTACGACATCCAATCTACAACTAACTCAACGCCAGTGAGCCTGCATTCCTTTTGTAGAGGTAGTGAGAGACCCCTCTCTGATGCTGACACTCTCTGCTTGCATGTTCGAGATAGCGACATTTGAAGGCCACACGGCCAACATCACATCCCTCGCCTTTCATTGCGAGGGCAAATGGATCGTCACAGGCTCGGAGGACGGCTCGCTCAAGATTTGGGACACTCGGTGCGCGATGAATGAGCGGCCAGTTCTGACGGGGTGAACCACGACTGCTCACACGCGCGTCTCTCGCTGCTCGCCCCAGAACATACCACATTCAGCGGAACTATGACCACCGCAGTCCCGTCAACGACGTCGTCATCCACCCGAACCAAGGAGAACTCGTCAGCTGTGACCAGGACGGGAGTGTTAAGGTCTGGGACCTCGCCGAGAACACGTGCACGCACGAGTTGGTCCCCGACGCAGACGTCCCAATCCGATCTGTCACCATTGCCTCAGACGGCTCGATGCTCATCGCCGGAAATAACAAGGTCGGTGGATCTTCCTGTCTCGCGAGCGCGCTTCATTGTGCAGTCTTTTCCTGATGGATGGGCCCCTCCCTCTCTCATTACCACTCTGCTCAGGGCAACTGTTACGTCTGGCGCTTCGAGCCTGGGTCCATCACCGATCTGCAACCGGTGACAATGTTCAACGCTCACTCCAAGTACATCACGCGCGTCCTTCTCTCGCCCGATGTCAAGTGTGTCTTTTTCTGGTCCGCCATTATAAGGGGAATGCGCTCAGACGCTGGCTCTTGCGTCCGCTGACATGCATGCTTTCAGGCACCTCGCGACATGCTCGGCGGACAAGACAGTCAAGATCTGGTCGACGGATAACTATGAGTTTAGGCTCGAAAAGGTCCTCGAGGGCCACCAGCGATGGGTCTGGGACGCGGCGTTCAGCGCAGACTCGGCGTACCTCGTCACAGGTGAAACTGGCGCGTCTAGCTAACATGAGCTTCCCGACATGGCTGACGGTGTGTGTATACGTTTCTCTAGCGAGCTCGGATCACGTCGCGCGCTTGTGGGAGCTCGCCACGGGAGAGACGGTGCGACAATACAACGGACACCATCGGTGAGGTCTCGTTGGGGTCTCGTTGGATGGACGCTTTTGAGACGGGGACCTGGATGACTAAATCTTACTATCGCCCAGGGCTTGCGTCGCTGTCGCACTCAACGACATCAATCTGGCATGAGGCGACGGAAGCGAAGAGGGTGGGAGGCTGGAGATACTTATGATTGCAACGAGCCGGGTGAATGCGCGTTGGACGCGCGCGCGGGAAAACCATGTTGATTGTCGGGAGCAATGAAAGCGTGTCAGGAGATCCCGCTGAGCACCTTCGGCTATCCCAGCAGCGCCCTTGGGTCAATAGAGGGGTCGGAAAGATATAGATGAGACGAGGATGCGCGTCTGAAGAGCCGAGGATGTGCGTCAGCGAGCCGTGCCTCGGAGAGCGTCCCGAATAGGCCGGTGCCCTCGCACTCCCTCGACCTGCCGTCTCCTGCGCCTCAACCATCACTGCTGTCCCAGGATGCAGTTCCAGCTACGGGGCAAGAGCCTCCTCTACTCCATCTCAACCTTCGCCTCCCTCGGCGTCTTCCTCTTCGGTCCGTTCTCATCCCTCATCCTGACTCGCCTCACAATCAACAGCCTGCCACCCTCGACGTCTCTTCCCCTCCCCTCTCTGTTTCTCTCGTCTCGAAGCCCCGCCTGACTTGTCTTATCCCTCGACTCCGCGGCACTGGCGTGATCCCTTCTTTTCGTCACAAACATAGGCTATGATCAAGGTGTGAGTCGTCACCCTCCCATTCCTCTAGGGTGCTACCGAAGTCCCGCTGGATGCACGACGAGTTCAGCGCCGACAGCGTAGAGCGACGAACGCTGGCCGAAGACTGTTTGGCTCGCTAGCTGGATAGGAGCGACATCGTGCTAAGGCCACAATTGACACCTCCTACCTCGCCTCCTCCCTTTCCCGCCAGGTCATGAGCGGAATCATGTACGTGGCCCTCTCCTACTCCCCGACGGACGTCGCCGCCCATGCCGATGCCCTCGCTCCCTCTCTTCCCCTTTCCTCTGCCTTTCTCTCTCCCGTCTTTACTCTCCAGCACCGGCCCGTATTTCGTCGAGTACTTTGATCAGCCGTCCAGCGCCGAGCTGGGAACCATGGTCGCTGTCCTCGAAATCGTGAGAACCAGCCAGTCTATCCCGCTCAGGCTCAAGGCCGACTAACGCTGGCGACTTAACGTCATCGACGCTCTGTCCGCACGACAGGGAGCCTTCAGTAAGCCCATTCGATACACGTCGCTCTCAAGCCTGGGTGGTCCGTCAGGAGCTGACGCGTGATGTCCCTGTCCAGTTACCTCACTTCTCGCCGGCCAACTGGCTGACATCAAGGGCCGACGATTTACCATCGGCCTTGGCTCGACGATCTGTGCGCGCGCTTCTCTGAAACCTTGTGCTCGTAGCTGGGTCGGTGTACTTGACGCTGACGTCTCGCTATCTGCTACCGTCAGTCGTCGTCGGAGGTGTCGTCCAGACCTTCACCGGTGGCTTCACCTCCATGGTTGTTGGGCGGGTTATCTCAGGCTTCGGAGTCGGCTTTCTGAGGTCGGTTTCGCAGTTTAGTGTGCTGAAGCAACCACTGATACGGGCAACGCTCATTCATGCCCTGCCCCCAGCATGATCGTCCCCGTCTACCAGAGCGAAGTCTCGCCTGCGCATAACCGAGGACTTCTGGGCTGCGTCGAGTTCACGGGCAACGTGCGTCTCGCTCATTTCTTCACGTCATGATACAGCAGTCTGACGCTCTCTTTGATCAGATCATCGGCTACGCGTCCTCCGTGTGGATCGACTACTTTTGCTCCTTCCGTGCGTACCCAAGCTTGCTGAACGCTGTGCCTCTTCTCTGCTGATAAGCGCTTCTGCAACCCGCAGTCAAATCTAACATGTCATGGCGCCTGCCTCTCTCGATCCAATGGTCCACTCCATCTCTTCTTGACCGTCCAAGCGATAAATTAGTAGCTGAAACCGTCCTTCTCTGTTCGCAGCGTCATCGGTATCATTCTCGCTCTAGGATCTCTCCTGATTCCGGAGAGCCCTCGACACCTCATCGCAAGCGATCAGGACGAGGAGGGAATTCGGGTCATAGCCGCTTTGTACGGCCTTGACGAGGACGATGCAGCGGTAGTAGCTGAATTTAGGGAGATCAAGGAGGTCGTCCTGGCCGATGTGAGTTGCATTGCAGCGACCGTTAGATCGAACTGGAACTTCGCTGACAGTCCTCGCATTCGTCAATCTTGTAGAAGGCTGTCGGAGACAAGTCCTACAAGGCCCTTTGGACGCGCTACCGCGGGCGTGTCCTTATAGCCATGTCCTCGCAGGCGTTTGCTCAGCTCAATGGCATTAAGTACGTTAATTTAGTCTGGGGAAATTCATGACATCGCTGACTCCGCTCTTCTGTCTCCTGTCAGTGTCATTTCCTACTATGCTCCTCTCGTCTTTGAGCGTGAGTATGAAGAGCCGAGATCGAGGGTAGACAGTGCGGCTGACACACTCCTTTACCAGAGGCTGGATGGGTCGGCCGAGACGCCATACTCATGACTGGAATCAACGCCATCATATACATTCTCAGCACAATTCCAACGTTGGTGGACGGTTTCCGCTCGACTCAGTGAGAAGGGCACTCGCGTTAATGCTCTCCGCCTCGCAGCTGGTTCCTTGTCGACATCGCTGGACGCCGCATCATACTCCTCACGGGTGCCTTCGTGGTCAGTGTGCTCGCGCTTGTTGTTATCTGGCGGTACGCCTGACGTCCCTCACCACCATCGTAGATGGCAATTGCTCTCACCTCCGTCGGTTACTTTCGTGAGCTTCTTCCTTTTCGACTCAGATCTTGGTGGCCGCGGGGCAGCCTTGACGAACGTCGATCATTACAGTCTACCTCGACATCGCTATCACACCAAGAGCGGTCGTCGTCTCGGTCATCATTTTCAATGCTGCATTCGGAACGAGTTGGGGTGCGTCTCTCATCGTTGTCGCGCCGAGAGCGAAAGTGTGACTGATCCTTACGGCTCCGCTGCAGGACCCATTCCCTGGCTATACCCTCCTGAGAGTGAGATATTCTTCATCTCTGTCTCTCTACTTACACTCAACACTGACTCTCGGATTTCTTATGCAGTCATGCCCCTAGCTTTCCGTGCGAAAGGAGTTTCCATCTCCACGGCGACCGTGAGTTACTGACGATGATCCCTTGCTCGCTTTGCTGACCCTTGTCGTCCTACTTCTTTCAGAACTGGTTCTTCAACTTCGTCATCGGTGAGCAGCCGCTGGTTTCAATACATTTCTCGAAAAGGCATCTGCGCTGACATCTCGAATGGTCCACAGGCGAGATGACGCCTGTTCTCCAGGACCTCATCGTGCGTGGCACACTGTTTTGACGTCTTCCTGCCATCCATCCTCGTCCTAGCTGACTGAGACACTTGGCAATCCCAGGCCTGGCGCCTATACCCTATGCACGCGTTTTTCTGTCTGTGCTCGTTCGCGGTCGTCTATTTCCGTACGTTCTCCCCGCTCCCTGGTTTTGCAGCTGTCTGACAGCTGACATTCGACGATGATCCAGTCTACCCCGAGACGTGCGGTGTTCCTCGTGAGTCTGTCCGGTCTCGGCAAACATTTCTGGACACGGCTGACATCCCGTTCTCACTCAGTCGAGGAGATGAACGCACTCTTCGGCGACGAACTCCTCGAAGGCGACGACGACTCGGACGATGACGACCTCGGCGACGAGGAGGGCGGCTTCTCCGGTTCAGACGAGGACGACGGGGACGGTCTCGTCAGCTCATCGGCTTCCTCCAACCGCCTAAGGAATCGCGAAGGTTTCTTCGGCTGGCTCAAACGCAAGATCGCGGGCGAGAGCGAAGGAGATGGCTATAAAGCTGTCAGCGCCACCAACTAGGGCCGCGCCAGTGCGTCTCTCGCTTCCCCCTTCTCCAGTAACGGACCTGAGTCGAATCGCTCACTCGTATCCATTTATCTCAGGGAAGAAGCTAAACCGTGAGGGGAGAGTGGATGGGAGCCATAGATCGAGCAGAGAGAGAAGGAGGAGGAGACGAACGACAGAGGCAACGGCCCCGACGACAGATGATGGGGCGGAGAGAATCGAGCTGCACGAGATGACCCACGACGACAACGAGGACACCCCTACAACGCGGGCAGGTTGAGCATTGAGGAACTTCCGTTTCGCACTTGAGTGTGATGGTCTCTTCGCTTCCATGTCTCTCGGTCCTCGTCGTCCGCACAGCATCGTTCCTTCTCCCTCGCACATCGTCCGTCTTGTTTGTCGAAGTCCTCTCTCCTCTCTCAGTTTCTCGAATCTCTTGCCACTTGTAGCAGGCTTCCTTCCGTAGATCTCCCATGGTTTCTTCCTGGCCCTCGACCGACGCCGGTCTCGTGACTTGTCCAAACTCCCCAACATTCCCTGCCCTCCTTTGTAGCCCCAATATTTTCAGTCGCATGTAGCCTCATTCACTGGTCTCACATATCCTCGCGGCGCTGCACTCTTAAACAGTAAGTATCATGTAACGTAAAACTCAAGGTCGTTGCAGTCAAGCCAATATTACGTCGCGCACCTCATCTCGGCTCCCCTCTCCAAATTCCCAAGCGCCCGCTTCATCATCCAGGCGACTGCCTCCTCAGCTTCCACCATCTCAAGCTCTCGCTTCGCCTCTCTCAGGACCCTCGCCCACTCTGCAGTCATCCGGCCCTTCCTCTCAGCGCGCAACTCGTCCACCTCTGCCCGGAGAATGCTCATTGAGGCGGCCGCACTCGAGAGATCATGGATCTGCTCTTCTGTCGGATTCAGTAACTCGGCCTTTGCCCCCACGTCGCCGTGTGTAATATCAACGGCAGTGGCTTGGAGAAGCTCTGAGAGAGCTTCCTTATCAGCGACGACACTCTGGAAAAGGAGAACAACGTTGGAGTCAGTCAGAAACTGGGGCATGATTTGTACGAGCAGCGACAACATACTTGCAACTCCTCTTCCATGTCGTTCGCTCGCGCCCTGATGCCCTCCATCTCGGCCAGCAGCACATCCCTCCTTGTCACCGCCTCATCCCGCTCCATCTCGACATGGGCAAGTTTTGCCTGCATGCCTGCCACCTTCGCTTCCCAGGAAGGATCCGGCGGTGCGGGCTGTTGCTGCTCGAGCTCGGCCGCCCGTGCCTCAGCACGAGTGAGTGCACATTGAAGTTCCGCCTGGGCGAGGAGAGATTGCTTGATCCGCAAGTGAAGGTGGGCCGCCTCGACCGCAGAAGCAGAATCAAAAGCGGCTGGCTGAATGATCGGAGGAGGAGGAGGAGCTACCGGAATCGGGATCAACGACGGCGGGTCGAAGACGTCCGATGGGGCCGAGGACGAGTGATCGCTTGGGATGCGCCTCGGGCTCGGCAAGGCCCTTCCGCTCACGCGTGGCCCAGAGAATCCGCGTCCGAGGGAATCCGACATCTGGTGCTGGCGGGTGAGGAGGGCCGAAGGCATGGGCGAATCGAACGCCCCGCTGCTCCCCGCCAACTCCTCCCAGATAGATGACGAGGAATCCGCGACGAGCGAATCGCCCTCATACTCAAACGAGAGCTGCTCGTAGTCAAACGTGGACGTCCGCGGGGTGATGCGGGGCTTTAGCTTGCTGGATGGGGTGAAGAAGGGGGTGGTAGCGACGCTCGCCGTGGAAGTAGTGGTGATGAGCGATCTATGAGCCGAACGCACAGTCGCTGGTGAGGGGCGAGGAGAAGAATAAGGAAGGTCAGAGCGAGAGGGCCTGCTTGGTAAATGTGTCAGTAGGAGTGTGTATGCCTTCCGAGTCAGCTGGAAGCTGCTCACACGCCCTTAGTCGGTGTCTCTTCAGCTTCCCTGGCGTTTTCCTTGGGATTGTCTTCGCCCACGACTGCCAGTGACGAGGGCAGCTTCGCCCGCGCCATCTTGGCCCGCGTTGAGGCGCCAGGTGCCGAGAAGGGTTCGGACAGGAGCTCCTGGGCGGGGAACGGCATGAGTCGCTTTGTAGATCCGGTGATGCTGGTCCTGTTGGACGAGACAGCCGGCATGATAGTCTGGGTCGAGACTGCGCGCGCGAGAGAAGCCGAGCCTCGATGGGTCACGGGGATGGAAGAGGTGGAGAGAGAGGCTCTATGGCGAGTAGCGAGGCGGGGGAGTGTTGATGCTGGCATAACGACGGAAGGGATCTGGGAGGGCAGCGTGGTTGTGGTAGGCGCAAGTGAAAGCCGAGAGGATGAGGACGATGGGCGAGAGATAGCAAGCGATGCCGTAGCTTCCACCTGCAATCAAAGGTAGAGTCAGCTTGATATGACTGCTCCCCAAAGGCCTTAATAAGAGATGCACGACTGACGGCGGCCCTCCTGGGTGGCGGAATGCGCGAAGCCACAGGCGCAGCCGTCGTTGATAATCTTGAGGCCTTGGGCTTCAAGATTTCCGGTTTCATCGATGAGGTCGTCGAAGCAGCGACCTGCTTCGACGTCGAGTCGGAAGCCGGGCCAATGGGCGTCGTATCTTTGCCATCTTCGCCGCGATCTTCCCCAAGGGTGGCGTTTTCTCCACAGGTTGAACGAGCCAAAGGCGTCGGACTGGGGGAAGCTGGTACTGCAGGAGCGGCCTTGGAACCGGTCTTTGTGGGCGTCTTCGAGATCGGGTGGACAGCATTCGTCCTACTTGAGGTTCGGAATCCAACCTCGCCATTATCACCTGCTTTCGCGGGCGAGATAAAAACGAAGTCGTCTTCTGCTGGCGCGACCTTCGCCAGCGGCTGGGTCTTGACGGGTCCGCGTATGCTGCCGAAGGCGCCGCTGATCGATCTTCGAATCCCGGCACCGGTGGAGCCCGACTTGATGCTACTGCTCGTGGGGAGGCCGCTCGGTTTCGCGGAGGGAATGAGCGAGCGCGCTCGTACGGGGAGAGGGACACCGGACAACGGCGCCTTGGGCACGGATGGAGTACTGGAGGAAGAATCTTGAGACATGATGAGCTGATGCCGGCCGAAGACAACGGTGAACAAAGCCAAGTGGGTCAGTCAGCCAGGGCGAATTTAGGACGCGCCGCAGAAAGCAGTCGCGTCATCGCCGCACGTGTCGGCACGTAGCGGAATCGCGTGCTGCCCCGCCATAGTCAAGCCCAGTCTACATATTTACAGAAAAGCTCCACTCCAATACCGCTACCATACTTCAACAATGTCCCTAGATGAGCCCAAGAGGTCTGGGCAGGGGTCTGCTGGAGCTCATCAGGTAGCTGAAGGGGCGATACCCGAGGTAGTCGCTTCCTCAATGGCACTCCGCTGTTGAAGAAGGCTACTTCTGGACTGCCAAGAGCTCGAACAATAGAGTCCGTCAAAGCTGCATTCTTTCTCAAGGCAGAAAAAGTGCGGAAGCACGAGCAAGGCACTGATCGTATCCTCCTGAGGAGAAGAGACGCCCTAAGCGAGCGCTCCACGTCGCACCGTCTCCTCTCTGAAGTTGATTTTCAGAGCTTAGACCCATCTGCAAGTCTTCCTCCAAGTCTCTAGCTCATGCGATGCGAGCCTCAGTCCACGAACTCACATTGTGGAACGCTTTTAGTGAGCTCAACACGTCGGCCCCTTTGGATCGGTCAGTCACACAATTGCGCCCGGGCTGGTTCCTTTCGCAGTGCTGATCCCCCCAAATGAGAAGGAAGGTTGCTGAAAAGCGAGATCGCGAAAGACAGAAGTGAGAGCGGATAGGTGGGCGTTGGAGGATGGGGACTCGTAGTGGCTCTGTCCCCCCTCAAGCCGACCTAAGACACGCGCCGGTCTCTCGGACCTCTTAAAGTGGCTGAGCGGCAGTACATGCACATCAGCCCCAACTGAGAACAGGCAAGAAAGCAAGCAAGCGTCATCGAATCGAGTTGTCGTCAAAGCCAAGCTGATGATGGGAAAAGGGATGGCTCTCACTCTCCGCCCTCGTTCTCGCCCTCGCCTATCTCAGCATCTCCTACCTTTTCCGGTCACTTCCTCATCTCTCCAACTTCCCTCCCTCTCCCACCCCAGACGCTCCGTGCACCCCGCCGCCCCGCCACCCCTACCCTCCCGCCCGGGCCAAAGTCCGCCCAAGGCCTCGCCACATCATCTGCCTCTCCTGCTTTGCCGACCTTGCGGCTGCGAAGTGAAGAACAGACTGTCATCCTCCACGATGATGACGTCGAAGGCTCCCTTCGGCATGCGCTCGCGAGCATAGTTCAGGGCTAATTCCCTGTACTTCCCCTGCGTCATGTTAAGACTCGCACGCCTATGCATGCGAGACTGGAGGACTCGGATTATGTATGGTGAAGGAATGGAGAGGGACACCGTCGGGGAATGGCCACATGCAAGGTACTGAGCGATGAGTAACTCATATGCTGCTGCAGGGACCGAACGACGGACGGATAAACACCAGCGGTCCGGTAGTTGGTCCAAGGTAAACAGCGAAAGCATATGGCCAACACTGACTTGACGAGCATTGTGGCAGTCCTCTTCGTCTTCTTCTACTCGTCATTCTTCCTGGAAGGTGAAAACAGTCTCGACCAAGTGAGACTCCATCAAAGTTGATGCGTAAGCTACTAAAAGGCCCTTCCTGGGGCTGAGGAGAAGGGGGAAAAGATTATTTGTGAAAGCATTGAAGTGCAGCCCAGAACCAGTATTGGGAAACTCTGTCCCTTCATGCAATCGCAGAACCAGGAACTAGATAGAGACTACGTCCATGCCGCTGCTCCAGTACCCCTGAGACAGGTAAAGATAAATTTCACGTCAGATTGTCTTCTCATTCCCAGAGCTAAGATGTACACCTATCGCCTCCTTGCGGGGCAGCGTCTTGATCAGTAGGGGTTGATTTTGTACTGCCTTGTCGCCTCCTGTTGGATGATAGAGTTGGAGTAAGGGCTGGTTAGCCACGATCGACCGCTTCGGGTCCGACCTGATGGACGCACGGCACTTCGGATCATCAAGCCGTTAATCCTCTGAGCGGTCGCGAGAGCTATTGTTTCTGGAGGTATAAAGAAGAGATGAAGTAATAGAGATGCGGAGCGTGTGAAGGTTGATGGAAAAAGAAAGAGATCGTAGAGTGGTTCAGCGAATCCGCTCATTGCAGCGCTCGTACGAGAGGTGGCGATCATGTGGAAATGAGCCTGAGAGAAGGAATGGCTGTCAAAATCGGGACGGAAACAAGTCTTGAACGTTGAGGGTTCCGAATTGGCTCCTCTTTCCTGACCCTGAAGATGGTCCTCTCCATGATGTCGCAAGTGGTATTCCGAGAGCGCGCCCTTGTTGATCAGTTGAGCCCCTTAGAATTCGAGAGTTCCTTAATTATCTCGATCGGAATGTTCTTTTTCATAGAGGCTTTGAGTGTCTGCCTGTCTAGTCGGTCGTTTGCGGGGAATCAGTCAGACAGCACGGAAGAGAGAAACTGAGACGATTGAGGGCGGCATATATCGCCAATCCTCCCTCCTCACGGCGCCGTTCTTCCAATGTTCACGTGTGGGGCTCCATTTCACGAAGCCGGCCGAGCCATGACTCTTTGAAATGGTGAAGATGTAGTGCGCTGCGCTCATCCATCGCGAAAACGGCCCTTGCTGTCTAGACTTGGAGCACCAAACCCAGCCATTCCTGCCAATAGCACTGTCTCTGCCGGACTGAACGAGGCCGGGAGGGAGATCCCTAGTTCCGAGAACGGCTTGACTGAGGCGAACCTGAGGGGGGGGACGTTAAGCGAGGTCAGTCAATACCCGTCCTGGCCGTGGTTTTGCAGGTCAATTCACACCTGCTGTACGGCTGATGCCTAAATTATTGTCAGTAGGTTATTGACCTAAGAGAACAAAGTATCTCTGCTCACTATCTGTGTAGCGCGAACGGAAGAAGCGACATGTGCCGGCGATTGCGAGGTGGTCGGCGCGCAGCTGATGGAAGGAGGCGAGGACGAGTGGGTCTCGGGCCATTCTTACGTATCGCTCCTCAAGGCCAATGGCACATTATGTTCGACGTCTGAATCCATGTTGAAGATGCTGGATGAACCCAGAGGCGCGACACGCATGAGCACGCGAGCCAGAGTGGCACGGGCGAGCCGGCGAAGCATGAAGGACGACGGACCAGTCAAGGACCTCGAGCGGGAGGGATGCCAACCAACGGCTGCCGGTCGTCCTTCCACTCCTTGACTTCGTGCCAGGTGTAAACCTGTGTCTCTCTGTAAGCCGCCCTCTTTCGGTGCTACTTGGACGGGTTGACCCCCCCCCTCGCTGTGCTTCTTGCTGCCTTGGCCGCCGCCGCCCGGAGCGATCCCGACGGCCTGAGCCGAGGTCGACGTCGGTTCAGCCTTGGCCGTAGCTTCGGTGGTGGTTGACATTCACGAGAAGGAAAAGATTGAGGTCGCCACCGAGGGTGCCGCCTAGGGTTGGTTCGGCAGAGGGGAAGACATGGCAAGATGGTGGCTGAGTGGAAAGCAATCAGTCGCATTGGCTCGCGCTGCAAGAAGCGGGCGACTCGGGAAGACAAGTGCATCGCGTTTTTCTCAGTCTCTTTGTTTGTTCAACTTGTGTTGAACCATGCTTTGGCGCATCAGGCTCTAGTTTGGAGAGAGCTCTGACTTGCCGAGTTCAGACGAGCCATTGGCTTCTATCCATAGCGAGAAACAACCTCTTGGGCAGAGAGGCAATCATCGAGGTTGTCTTGCTCTTTCAAGCCAAGCACAGTCCCATCGCATTACAAGTATATCATCGCGTCCCAAGCATCGACATACCTCCTGTATCTCCTAACCGTCATCTCGGAAGAGTCGGGCAGCCTTGGAGAGAGAAGGACGCGTTGCGCCCGATCTTCGGTCTTGCCGCCTCTGTGGACTCCACTACTCCTTCCTCTCGGTAGACGGCAAACCATGTCACCGATGAGCAGTCTGAGATTGCGACCGACCAACGGCCACGGCCGCCTATGGGATTTCCAGCGTAAAAGGACGAGACGAGGAGAAGTATCTGGCGGCGGTGATGACCATGGATGAATGTTGAGGAGGGTGAGGCTGTTTTCTTTTATGTGAAATGAGATAAGCATCAGAACCAAGTCACTGCTGACCAGGGGAGGAGTAAAACGGATGAGACACACCTCTCAACACAGAGCGCTCGAGCCAAGTACATGCTCCGCAATCCCTGGACGGCCGTCTTATTCTTTTGCGGCGATGGAGAGTCGTGGTGATGATACACCGTCTGATGACTCCTAGCTCCTCGTCTCGCCTCTCAGCGTCAACTATATGACCCCCACAACTCTTCCGCGCCAGCGACGTCCTCCTCTCTCTGGTCCTCATACTCGTCGCCAGCTCCGCCGCCAGACCATTCCTCAACATGCCGCTGCTGATGTAGCATCCTCCCTCCACCGCTGCCATTAACCATCGGCACGACTTGCGTCGTCGCTCGCCTCAGCAGCCCCAACGGCTGGGTTGGCGACTGTTCTTGCTGCTGCAGCTGGAACGCAGACGACGGCGAAGGAACCCTCGAGCCCGCATCCGCGAGCCGAGCTCTCCGCGCGCCGGCGAAGGTTACTGGGTTCGGCAGGGCGGCCACTGTCATATTTGGGACGGAGGATAAGACGATTGGAGACTTCTGTGTGGAGGCGAGGCCGGCGGCAGAGAGGGAGTTGGAGGAAGACGGGAAGGAGGTTGCCCGCTGAGGGGCTGCTGGCCGCTTCTGATGTTGCTGGTAGGTGGGTTGAGGTTGATATTGGGGAGCAGAAAAGCCCTCGACGGGGGATGAAGCGAAGTGGCCATTAACGAAAGACTGAGAGGCGGCTCCCGGGGGCGTTGGGGAGGGGGAGTTGGCGGACGAAGGGGCGACAAGGAGAGTTTGCTGGGGATGTTGGAGCTTATGCTGGTGCTGTAGCTGTTGCTGCTGTTGCTTCTGCTGTTGCTTCTGCCAGGGCGCCGGCCGGTCAAAGACCTCCCAAGTCGTTGTCGGCGGCTGCATCGGCGCGCCCCCGCCAGCGAAATGAGCCTTGGCCGCTGCCGTCCTGGGAATAGAACGAATCGGGCCAAAATCTGACAGCTGCTGATGCTGCTGCTGATGTTGATGCTGCTGTCGATACGGCGGCTGGCCGACTGCGACTCGTCTCGGATCCATGCCACCCTCAGGCCCTCCTCCCCCTCCCCCCGCTGGCATGGGAGGCGACCCGCCACCGACAACGACATTTCCCTTAGCAGCAGCGGCTACTTCTTGTTGCTGCTGGTGCTGGAGCCTCGTCTGAGCCGCCGCCCTCGCCATCGACGACATCATCGTCGGCGGAGCCTGCTGCTGCTGCCCCCCTCCGTTCGGCGCCACACTCCGTTGCAGCTGGCTCGTCGAAGCCGGGACGCCCCCCGGACGACGGTACTTGTTGGCGATCGAGCTGTGGCCGCTTCCTGCCTGCTGCTGGTGAAGCTGGTGCTGGTGCTGTTGCTGCTGGGCGAGGACGCTAATCCTCTGCTCGCCCGCCAGTCCGCCCGAGGGGAGCCTAGGAGCGTGCGTCCTCGCCGGGGGAGCACCCTGCTGGTGATGGTCGGCCGAGCTAGCCTCAGCCTGTTGAGCCGGCGAGAGGAGGCTTCCTTTCGGTGGGAGCGAAGCTAAAGTGAACGGGCCCGGTCCCCCTCCGCCTCCTCCAGCTCCAGCTCCAGCTCCTACTCCGACTCCTCCTCCGGCTCGAAAGCCCTGAGCGGCGGCCGCTCCTAAGGATGTCAAGGTCGCTTCAGGCCGGAGCGACACAGGGGCGAGCTGGAGCGAGTGCGGTCGGAGAGATGCCTGTTGTTGCTGCTGGACGGACGAGACCGACGACAGCAGGGGCTGCTGCAAGATGAGACCGGCGGCGGCGGCGGCGGCGGCGGCGGGTGCCCTGGGACGGTAATGCCTCGCGGAGAGTTGGGTGCCCTGAAGAAGGTAGACTGCATCAAAGGTCCCCGAGGCGACGGCGTTACCGTTGACGAGGGCTGCTACTGCTGCTGCCCCGGACGAGGGGACGAGCTCCCAGACGGCGGGCTCGATGCGGTGGGCGTCGTCGAGCGAGGCATGCGCGTTGGCTGGGCCCGCGGGGAGGGAGACTGGCGGGCAGAACCAGGCGGCGCGAGCGGCCGTTTCCTCCATCAACCTGTCTGTTTGTTTGTTGGCTGGCTCTCCCTCGTGCGCGCGCTCGCTGGCTGGCCTGGGAGGTCGGGACGAGAGGGGGGCAGGCGGTGATGGGCGTAAGGATGGCTTCGTCGGTGGGCTGGCACGCTGGCTGGTGGCGGTTCGAAAGGAGCCCAAGAGAGAGGCACGGGGGCGAGACAAGGTAGGGGACAGCGAGAGAGGAGGGGTTGAAGCGACGGAGAGTGAAGGCGGAGGCGGGCCGACGAACGAGCCTCCATGGCGCAAGGGGCTTCAGCCCGCCCGTCCGCCCCCGAGCCCCTGACAGTGTCGGATCGGCCGGCGCTTTGCGCGCTCGCTCGGTTTCTGCTGTCAACTCTGGCGGCTTGTTTATCTCGCCTTGCCTTGCTTGTCTTTCCCATCATGTCTGAGGCATCCTTGGCCCGGGTCTCCGGGGGGGCCCTCCTTCCCTCTGGCTCCGTCAGTGCCAGGTGGTAGGTGGGATGGCGACTTGGGAGTCGTCATCCCACACTCATCGAGATGGGACAATCTCGAGGCGGACGGAACAACAACGCGGATCAGTAGCAGCGTTCAAACAAGCAAGTGCCGACACGATAAATCGAGCCGAGCAACTGGCGGGCGGGTCCCAGGTCGCCGCGGGCGGGCGACAACGGATAGGTAGGTAGCCCTTCGACGCGTCCTTCCTGTCCCTACGATTGCACCTCTGCTCTCTGCCTCGAATCAAGTGGTCCTATCCAAAGGCTACAGTCATGATGAGCTCCTCAGCCCCTGCTCGCTTGCCAACGTCTCCTCCCGCCGATGGCTCCGCTCAAAGTCCTTCATCCGCGCCTCCTTCGCCCGCTCCCTCTCCTCGACCGTCCGGCCACCCGCTGCAGGCGCGACGGGTGCGTCAAACCCGTTGTAGCTCGCAGGTGCCAATGAGAGGGACCCATCTGCCCCTCCTACTGGTACTGGCGACCCCTCAGAGGCCAGCAAGAAGGCGGCGGTGGCCTTCTGCTCGGCCTTGAGCTTGCGGCGCGCCTCATCCTTGATGACGCCCTGGGCCATGTTCTTTGGAGAACGATGCGATGGGTCAGTCACGCTCGGCAGCCGTCTACCGGCTTGCTGCTACCACACATAGATCCGGCCACGCGATAGGCAGAGAAGGGTCAAGGCGACTCACGGCGTTCTCGACCTTTTGCGCGTAGTGGACGCCGGCGATCGTTATGGCCGCAAAGACGATGGAGCCATAGAATGTGCCGCGAGCGGTGCGGGACATGGCAGAGGGGCAGATATAAGGAAAACGAAGGGGTGTCGAGGTTATGGGGAAGAGAGAATAACGAGGAGTAAGAGCAACGGGAGGTCGACTTCCGGGCCTGGCTCCGTGGGTCCATGCGAAGACACCTGTCTGTCATTTGCTTACTTTTCTCTTTTGTTCTGAGGTCAGAGGGAAGGAGTAGATTCGAGCCATGATCGGAGCACTGCTGCGATGGGGCAAGAGGCCCAATGAAAGGAAATGCGACTAGAGAAGTGGAAATGGAAGACTACAATTCGCCGATGAGAGAGAGTCCAGAAAGCTAGGAGAAATGTCTGAGTGCGATTAATGATGCAAATGAGTCCATCTGAAGAATAGAAGAGAGCGCAGATTTTGAAAAGGAGGAGCAGGTGAGGGCAGCCCTTCAGCCCATCATATGTCCCGACCCAGCCCTGCGCGTCCCCTGACGCTGCTCGCCCTGCTGCTAGCCGGATGTCGACAGGCGGCTGTCCCGCCGGCTGCTCTCCCGCCTGCTGCTGTCCCTCCTGCCATCTCCAGCGTCAGCACCGTCCAGCACGACGCTCGACCTCCACCCCTCAACACTTATCTCGCTCCTCCTCCGCCTCTCACTCCTCTCCTCCTCTCGTCTCCTTGCCTCTCTCTCCCTCGCCCGCATCTCCTCCCGCTCTCTCTCCCTCGCCAGATCCCACCGCTCCCTCGCTTCCGCTGCGGCAAATTGCTCCCTCACAGGCTGCTCCATCTGCACGATCTGCGCCCGATGCCGCGCCGAGAGCTCGCTCTGGGAGAGTGTCCTCGTCCGCGGGGGGGTCGGCTGGGAGGAGAACGAGGCCGGCTGGTCCACGCCAGGCGATCGAGGAGAAAATCTACCGCTGTCATTCCCGGGCATGGTGTACGTTGAGAACCGACGGTGAGGCACAGAACGGACGTCAGAGTCGGCGAGCCGCTCGACGCCAAATTCGCGCTCGACGGCGGAGACCATGCTCTGCCTCGGGGCGCCACCACCCTCCATGATACCCTGCATGCTGAGAACAGAGGAGCGTCGGCCGTCAGTGACAGCGGAGGGACGACCGTCAAAGCTGTCTGAGCGACGCTGCTGGTACGAGGGCGACAGAGGCGAGGATCCGCGGTAATCGGCGGCGGAGGAAGGGCGAATGACCGTCCGCTTGGCGAGGTACTCGTCCCACTCCGATTTGGGCGACGGCGGGTGAGCCACGGGAGGGGGCGGCGGAGGCGAGCGCTCGTCGAGGAAGGTGGAGTCAATCGGTCGATGCCGGAAATCGGTGACGACATGCGGAAGTGTAGACGCGGATGGTGAGGTGTTATCGAGCGCTGAGATGCCAGTCGAGGTCGGTAAGCGAAGTGCATCGATATTCCTTCGGATCGTCTGGATCTCCGCAAGGAGCTTCTCCTTCTCTCGAAGCTCCGGGTCGTCCTCGATCGCCAACGCGGACCGAGAAGGCGTAACAACCGAGGTGCCCGACGAGTTGGACGCGTCTTGACCCCGCCCGCCAGCAGTAGCAGGAGAGTTGCCCGACATTGCTCCCAACGTTGGCAGCGTGCCAAACATGCTCGAACTCGAGTGTCGCCCGTCAAGATTGCTAAGGGCCGTGGCCGACCCGGTGGACCCTCCGGCAACGCCGACAGGCTCACCCAGTTCCTTGAACCCGATCGTGCCCATGAGCGTCATCTCCTCGTCGCCGAGCATGGGACTCTTAGGCGGGGGACAAGATCCTGATGGTCTAGAGCCGAACGTCGCCTCCCACTTCTCGAGATCGGCCTCGTGCGACTGCAGGCGGAGTTCGGCAAGCCGGGCTTCCTCCTCTCGGGACCGCTGGCTGTCTTCAGCATAGATGTGGGTGAGGCGGGTGCGGAGGTGCGAGTAGGCCTTGAATTGAATGGCCGTGCTGGAGGAATGAGACAAGAAAAGTCAGGACGTCGTCCATTTTCGTTGAAGGCAGAAGGGTAAGGGGCTCGCCCGATGACAGCCAGGATGCCCATCGCGCCAAGCTCGATCTGCATATTCTGGTTTAGATTGAAGACGCCGTCGTAGGGCTCGAGGACGTCGGCGAACACGCTCCGCATTCCAAAGTTCCAGATGTAGAACTCCTTTAGGCCGGCAGTCGTGAAACAGTCAACTCCGAGGATCTTGGTGGCGGTGGTGTAGAGGAGAGAGAAAGAACGAAGGATCGGTCAGTCCCGCAGCCTGCTTGCACCTGAGTGAACAAGCGGCTCACAAAGGCGGTTGATCCAATCCTAAGAGATCGCACAGAGGGGGAAAGTCAGCGATCGGTGCTGGGGGAAGGGTGCTGCCACAGACTTAGAGAACAACGAACCATGCAGTCGAGAGGACCATGGAGGGGTTGTGTGTGTACTTGAACAGGCCGACGACGAAGCAGAGAGCCGAGGTGCCTATGAAGGAGTGACAAGGCGGACGATGGAATATGCGTCATGGTCGGTCACTGCGCGTAAGTTTGGGGGCCGGCAGAAGAAGAAGAAAATAAAAAATAAAAAAGAGGCCCACCGATGAGCAGGACCCAACGCCAGACGAGCTGGTGGATAAGACCGTCCGAGCGGAGAGCCATGATGAACCAGGCGAAGAAGAAGCCGCCGCAGAGGGGGATGAAATACTTGGCGATATTGAAGAAGAAGATGGCAACCGCACCGCCGAACACGCCGGCGATCACGCTGAGGAGGACAAAAATACCGCGCATCGTGGCCGACGGTGGATTCACTGTGGTGGGCGGGAGACCAAAATGTAGGCAAAGTACAACTCCGACGAGTGAAGCGGCGTAGAAAGGAACAAGGAAGAGGGAGGTCCTGGTAAGAAGAGACAGAAAGAACCACGGTTTCAGCCCTGCACTCTTCCATTTGAACTAGCGTGTTTCTCAGGACATCAAAGCAGCATGCCGTCCTCGGGATAAAGAGAAGGTCCAACCCAAGGCTCGAAAAGATGCAGACGTAGTCTGCCCAAAGAGCTAAATGCTCCTTTACAAAGCGCCCTGTGACATCGATGCTCCTCCCAACACCCTTCCCTCCCCCTACTTCCCCTGGCGAAGCCCCTCTCGGTTCCGGGTTGCTTTCCCTCATCTTAAACACACAGCTCCACACGAGCTAGGGACCAAACAAACAGGAGCCCGAGGGGCAAACTCACCATCGCGTCTTGCCTCCGACAGCGCAAATGGGAAGACCTGTGAGGATAAGGACGCCTCCAGCCGCACCAAACGCCCCATCAAGGCGGATCGGGTAGGGCAGCGGGGGTTCAACGGTGACATTCGAAACCGTGGTGCCGTTCGGGTAAAGGATCGTGCCATTTGGGAGAAGCGATGCCGAGGGTAGAGCTGACAAGGCAGAAAGTGTCGCATTGGGGAGGAGGGAGGACGTCGTCGCGTTGAAGTTGCCGGAGGGACGCGCCGAGGCGGAGGATCCTGCAACCGACGCCGAGCCAGAGCGGACGAGGGATGATGCGGACGCCGACGCCGTTCGAGAGGGGAGGGCTGATGAATCCTGGGCGAGGGAAGATATCGGGAGGAGAAGGAGCGAGAGGGCGAAGAAAGGGAGCCGCATACCGACGTTCGTCTTTCACACCGGCAGACCGTGTTGGTCGGAGAGGGCGCGATGTCGATGTAAAGAAGGAGAGAAATGGCGAGTTAGAGCTTGTGTGTCTGAACGAGATGGAGTTGAAAGGATGTCTGTGGCGGAAGGAAGAAGGGCGAGTGAGCCTGGGAGTCGTCGTCTACGGTGAGCGAACGGAACGGGACTATCGAGAGCACACCCGGTGAAGGAGAGCGGACAGGCGTGTCACGATGTTACGTCTGAGAAGGGGGTGAAACCCCTACTCACGCTAAATGGAATCAGGGGGGAGGAGTGCGAGGATAGGAGGGGGAATGAACTAGGGGGGAGGGGTACGCTAAGAAAGGAAGGACGAGGGAGGAGGAGAGAGAACAAGCAAGAAGAGAAGCGAGGGACGATGGCGGTCAGCGGCTGCAATCCAACATGAGGACGACGTCACGTTCCCGATCACGTTCTCGTTGCGCCTCCCTTCCTCCACAAATACTTTGGCCCCGCGGCCTGACGGGGTCTCGCTCTGAACCCCTTTCCTCTAAGTCCTCGGATCCGAACAAACAACAGCCAGGCACTCATTCTCAATGCGCGGGATGTTCTTTGTGGCTTTGACGACAAGGCGACGGGGACACGGGCGGCGGTGAAGGTCATCGTCGGACGGTTGTTGTTGGTCAGTGATGACAAGCGTGTCGGTCGCCAAGGCACGCTCGACGGGCTGACACCTCTCCTTCGGGTCAGCGTTGAACCTTCTGAAGATCATTAGGCTTCGGCCTTCCGCCCTGCTGGCCACTTTTAGCGGGTAGGGGTAAACATTTTCTCCCCGTTCTCCTCTTTCCTTTATCTCCGTGGGACATTTGCTTATGAGATGATAGAGCTCTCACAGCTCGCGAGCTCCGCCTTCGTCGCCATGCCAGCAGATGTGCGTGTTTATCTGCTCGTCGAGCGAGCATCCACATCGACTCGTCCCACATTAAAAGCTGGCCTCGCCCAAGGTGAAAAAAGAGGAGTCAGAAGGTAAGAAGATTGGATATCAGGACCTTGGAACAGCCAAGCGGCCTGCGAGACCTGCTGAGTGAGGCTTGTTGTTGCAGGCAGGAGCTCACGCTCCGCCGCGGGACGGCCTTCCGGGCGACCGCGCCTGCGGCACGGCCTCCACTTGCTCACGCGTTTCAGAGACGTTAGCAGCAAGGGGGAGGCGAGGGGAGAGCTGCCAAGGTCCTCTGGCTCTCGGTCTCGCCTCTATCCCCCTCGCTTCACCCCTCGAACCACCACCCCCGCCACCAGCACCACCGAGCTCTCTCGTCTGGCTCGCAAGTGTCGACCTCGCCCCGCCAGCACCATGCCTCAATCGCTCCACCGGCCTCCCCCGACGTCAGCGTCAACGCTTGTCACCTCGCCCCCCACCGTCGCCTCTTCCTCCTCTGGCCAGCCTCTTCCTCCTCCAAAGTCCCGCCCCTCGCTCGTCTCGTTCCAGCCGCCAAGGGGCGGGCCGATTCCTCCCTCACTTAAAACGACACACGCCCACCTCGTTTACGGAGCGGCAAGCCCGTTCCGAAGGAGGAGCCTCGAGACGGAGCGCATTCTCTTCGAGGGTTCCTCCTCCTCCGCGAGCGGCAGTGGCCGCGGTTCACGCACTTCCCACACGCCGTCTTGGCGCGAGGGTGGCGATGGCGATGGCGAACGCGAGGACGAGGAGGGCGAAGAGGGCGAGGAAGGCGAGGATCTAAGCCTGCATCGGCACCAGCGTTCGAGCTCGTCGACGGGGCCTTCTCTACGTGTGTCCATTCCCTGGTCTATTTTCTCCTGTGGGGCACGGTTTCTGCTCTCTTCTTGTATGCTTAACTTCGCCCTTCTCCCTCTGCCTGCATAGAAGACTCCATGACCCCGTTCCAACCACCGCCGCCGCTTTCAACGCTCTCCTCGTCGTCATCCGTCTCGACCGGGTCCTCGCTCTCGACATCCTCCAGCGCATCGTGTGCGAGCCTCTTCTCATCAGACCTGCCGTCGTCATCGACAGCGTCCAACTCCTGTGCTCCCTCCCTCTTCACCCCGGACGACTGGCCCTCGGGCTCCAGCAGCGACATCGACCATCTCGGTCTTGGGCCGCAACAATCACCCTGCAAGCGGCCGCCCTCGCTCGACGTCGTCGACGCCGATACAGCCACAGCCAACGGCACCATCGTCAACGAAATCTCCCCGTTCGGCCTCCGCAGGACGCATTCCCCTCCGTTCCGATCGCTCTCCCTCGCCAGCAGCAGCTCTAGGGGCGGAAGCTCCTCGAGGACCGTCTCTCCGACGGGCGAGCTCGAGCACGCAAACACTTCCGCCTTCGCCCCTTCATCTTCATCCGACCTCAGCTTTCATGCCACCCCGACCTCTCCCTGTGATACGTCCATCTCGCCCATCGCGGCTCTGGTTGAGCCCTCGCCACCGCTGTCTATCATCCTCCCTTCGCCGGGGTCCGAGGAGCCTGCAATAGTTGTGCACGTTGACACGTGGGTCCGCTCCTCTTCTCGCCACCTCGGTATCCTTTCCTGACGTCTCCTTTTCTTCGTCAGACCCGCTCTCCCCGAAGGCCTCCCAGAGGCATACTCATCAGGCTACTTCGACCCGCCCGGATCGGATAATGGCTCGCCCGCGACCTCGCCCCAGATGGGCGATGGTGCCACCTGAGAGAAGTGAACGACCGGGTGGCCGATGCCTGGACCTTTCTCCTTCTGTCTATCTCGTACTATTTGCATAGGATACCCGCTCCCTTTCTCTCTTTTCTGCTCATATCACACGCACACGTCCTGTTCTTCTTGCCTCTCCCTCTATCCATTTATAGACGGCGTCTTCTTTTGCGATGAAACCCATGGCCCTTATGATGCCGTTTGTTTAGATGAGATGGGCTGGCGCTCTTCTATGATCTCGTTCCGACTCCATTGGATCGTTACTCTGCTCTAGACTGGGGATGGGCAAATCTTTTGGCTCCATCGGAAGCTTCAGGCTTTGAGCATTTGGAACCGGAGAGGAGCCGTTCGTTTTGCTGACAGTCCACAAGCATGACGCAATTGCCCCAGGACGGGAGCCTCGTCTCCGCATATCAGTCAAGCTGCTGAAATTTGATGAGCATTCGGGAGTCCTTCCTGTTCGCGCCCTGGACAAGTTACTGTCTCACTGTCTCAGTCTCTCGGGTGGCTTGCGGACAGCGAGTGAAGATGATGTCAAGCTGACGCTGGGGTGGAACTGGACGCCTGCGCACGCGCAACCAGTGCCTCCCGAAACACATCATGGATCACACCTTCCGCTGGCCATCCTTGGTAGGTCGTCTCCATTCCGCTGATGAGGACATTGAGGGTTGTAGATGCGCAATAGATAGAGTACACACGCTTGACAGATGGAAACGAAGTTGGCAAAACAAAAGCAAAAAAGGAACTGCCCGAATGATGGGTGTTTAGGAAGAAATTGAAACAACGCTATTGTGTGGCTAGAACCGGGCAATCGACAGTAAAAGGCGGTTGATTGGTACCTGAGATAATGGCCACAAGCGTTGGTGATAGCTGAGAGAAGCGTTAAATATAAGAACTCGTTCAAAAAATGGCTTTCCGACAAATTCGGAACCTTGAGAAAGCTCGCAATGTTCAAATCCTGGGTGAGTGGAAGGAAGGGGGCAGGCGGAGACGTGAGTTTGCGACCACCGGCGGGCGCAACTCGTGAGTGGCGCGGTCGCCGCCGCAACTAAGTCCTCAGTCTTATTTCCCTCATACAACCATCCGCCCCCTGGAAGCGAACACCTCCCCCCTCCCCCTCACGCCCTGCTGTCCGTGTTCAACGCCAGTTGGTTTCGGGTCAGAGCCGTACTCGTTGGCAAGCTGAATGAATTTGCTCCTTCGGGTTACACTTTCGAGCCAGACTGGACTCTTTCAGTGCTTAAGATCGCTCGTGCCGGTTCTCTCGGACGAAAAGCTGTCTCACGAGACAGCCTCTGAGTGGTGCAGTGACAAGTTTAGCCCGATACTCGTGTTGCGGCAAAAGGGAAGGGAAACGGAGCGTGATTCAGAAGTCTTGCCTTCGAGGAGAATCCACCTTCCGCTGCTAGACGTCGATTTCGATAACTCCGAGGTGAACGCGGGAATTTCGTTCCCTCATCGGACGTCGCTCTTTGTACACCCTGGACATCTTCATCAAAGCACGACACCCCGCTAGTCGACACCTGACACGCCCGCGCGCGGTGTTTAATCCGGGCCCGGAGCTCGCTCTTGCGATGGCTCACTGCACGTCGTCTTCCCCGTCTCCGGTGTACGAGCTTCGCCGTTGAGCCATGGGCAGAGTATCACTCGCCAGTCCAGACCTGAGTGTGCGCTGTTGACATTGCCACTAGCACGACGAGGATCTGGAATGTCAGCCTCGTCTGTTGTTTTATTGCTTCATCAAACCGCGGGCATTCAGTCTGTGGCTTTCTGAGTGTCAGGACCAGGCTCCTGTGTCACCATTGGCCAATTGGTTCCATTTTATCGGATATCATGCCATCCGATTCATATCATCCACCTGGCCATGTGCCGGCGTGGTGAAGCATGAACGCCGTCTACCTTTGGGCGAACGGAGTGACGCGACAGACATCAGCTTGCGTCAGTAGCCTGCATGGAAACTCGCCAGGCGAACCGCGTATATCAACCGAAAGATGTCGGGTAATAGATAATGTCGCAGGCGCTAGCTAATGTGGCCAGGCGCAAAGTCAAGATGGCAAGCAAGTCCGCGAGATCCCAATGGAACTGGATAACCGACAATATTCAAAGATAGCTACTTGCACAATTACACACACTCTAGGTAAGGAAAAATATCGATATCCGACACTCGTAAGAAATTAGCAGGAAGGCAAAGCGAGGAGCACGACAAAGGGATACCAAAGAAGAAGAGGCCGCACACTTTTGGCACCGTCGGCGAGAGACAGACGCGCCGATTCACGGGAGGGTTGAACGAGCACCGGCAACGGGCAGCGCAATCCCTCGTCAAACAGCCTTTTTTGAATGGGTTCTTATATTTAACGCTTCTCTCAGCTATCACCAACGCTTGTGGCCACTATCTCAGGTACCAATCAACCGCCTTTTACTGTCGATTGCCCGGTTCTAGCCACACAATAGCGTTGTTTCAATTTCTTCCTAAACACCCATCATTCGGGCAGTTCCTTTTTTGCTTTTGTTTTGCCAACTTCGTTTCTCAGACAAATTGGTCGAAGTTCCTGACGAAAGCAATACGTATTTGAGGGCTCACGAGTGGGCAGGTGAAAGAAAGGTCGTAGAGCAGCTCAGGGGTTCAGCTGAGGTACGTTGTGCCCTAGGTCTCTGGCTGATTCGGTGATGGTGTTGATGCTGGTGCTGGGTGTGTCGGTCGTGATGGGGGTGGACAGTCGCGGTGGTGCTTCCTGGTGTTGTTGTCCATGTCTCCCTCTTCCCTTCTCCTTCCAAGGGAGCTCTCTTCCCTCCCCATTCCGCTCCCTCCCATCGACTTAAGTCCCTGTACTCATAAGTTGCGGCCAATTCGAGGGATATATTACAAAAAAAGGGCTTTGATTGCATTCTTCAAGCGCACGCAAACTCACTATTCTCCTCTTTCTTGTTCTCAGAAGGAAGACTCGATGAGAATGAAAACCATCTATTCAACGGTCCAGACCAACCAGCCACTAGGGACCCTTCTCGCCAGCCGCTTGCGGCGTCGGCGAGTCAGGTAACGTCGCATCCTCCTCACCCGCCCCAACATCATCACCCTCGCCCCGTCCCGCGAGTCGATACTCCCCGCTCTCCCTCGGAGTCTCCAACCTGTCCTGCTCCCTCAGCCTATCAGCCCCACCAGCCCCGAAACCGCCCATCCATGCGCTGGGGACCCTCCGCGGGCTCTCCAGCTGCGTTTTCTCGTCGCCGTCGACGAGGGAAGCACCTCGCTCACTTCCGAGCAGGACGGAAGCTCGAGGTCTCGGCACCGACACCGCCCCGGCTCCTCCTGCCGAGTCGAACACACCCGGCTGTTGATCGCCTCGACCAGGGGTAGCGGGTGTCGAGAGGATCGATGATCTCGATCCGGCCCTCGGTCTCCTCTGCGCACGACCTCCCGCTCCGCCGAGGGAGTAGACAGACCCGGTGGAGGAGGAGGCGGTGTACGCCCTGGGCCGACCGAGGGGGGTGGCGGCTGGTGCCGGAGACGGTGGAAGGAGGATGGGGCCGGAGGGGGGTGGCGGGGAAGACGAAAGGGAGGAAATGGAGAGAGGCGTGTCGGTCCGGCCGATGACGATCGGTGGTGCGAGTAGGGAGGAAGAGCGACGGGGGCGTGTTCGGGTGGTTCCACCGCCGACGCTGCCGCTGCCGTTGAGTGTGGCAACAGGTCGGCGCGGTGGGGTTGTCGGAGAAAGCTGCTGCTCGAGGTCGAGGTCGACGGCTGCTGAGGGCGAGTCGGTCGTTGGTGAGAGGGTGACCGGAATGAGGTGGTGTTCAGCCTGGGAGCCGAGAGCTAGTATCGCCATTACTGGGTTGGTGAGGATCCCAAGGAGGAAGGCGTAAACGAGTTTGATGACTTGAGGGGCCCACTTGGAGCCGAGGTTGTCGAGCTTGTAAATCGGACCGAGAATGACCTGGGCGGGGAAGGTAATGTCAGGAACGATGGGTTGAGCGGGCAAGATGGGCGTGGTGCTCACGATGGAAAGACACCAGAGGGGGAAGCCAAATATGATGCCGATGCCCCTGAGAACACAGAGTCAGCCAGAGGAGAGGGTGACTTGGGCGATGTGCACTCCACAGACTCACAGGCCCTGAAGCGCCGTCCAGATGAGCCGGCCAATCCAGGCCTTGATGCCGACCTTCTCCAGCAGAATGTTCTTCTCCGTACCCTCAAAAATAAAACGCATGAGCATGCGCCAGTAGTAGCCCATGCCCCGCTTAGCCGGCGCCATGGGATGGGTCTCCTTGTTGTTTCGGGCAATGGCATCGGTTTCCTCCTGCTGATGCTTCTTGCGGAAGAGGAGCCTCGGATCTGGCAGATGCTCGACGTGCGGGTATACGAAGGGGAAGGGCGCAACCGCCCGATTGTGGAGGTCGGTATGAACGAGCGTCGAGGTGATGACCATAGAGACGCCGCACTGGATGAGGGCCGTCACACCCAGATCTAGAGGAGGAAGGGGCAGAGAGGGCGAGAAGCACGCGTCAGCTAACGAGAGCTGAACGTCCGCGCGGCCATTCTGAATTCATGCTACTCACCACCAGCAATCGTGTTCTTGAAGGGCCAGAGCCGGACGAGGTCCTGCGACCGGTACACTGTTCAAGAGAGACAGAAGGAGTGAGCCAGAGGCGGCCAAAGAGAAGGAAACGGGAAAAGAAGAGGGGAAACAGGGGCGTCAGAATAGACAGGCCGAGGCGACGACTCACTGGCGAAGGCTGTCACGGTCGACGCTCGAATGTCAGCAAGACCGCCATAGGAGAAAGAGAGAAAGAGAGAGAGGGAGAGACCCTCCACAACTCACCGATGGCAAAGTTGACGCCGCCACCGATGATCTTGAGAAGAGGCGAGCGGTAAAGACGCGTCAGCCCAATAGCATTGTCAAGCTAGATGGTGGGGGAACGACCAAATCGACGGACCCCTGCGCCGAGGCCCTGCATGAGGACGAGATAAATCCACTGGCGGGTGGTGAGTGGGAGCGGGAGGGGCAAGAACATGTGCTCATGGACGGCCGCCATCATGGTGGCGGAAGTGGGAAGGGATGAATGTTAGGGGCTGGCCGACGACTCGTAAGATCCCTCCCCTGCCAAATGAGTGCATTCGGACCAGACCAATGGGCTCGCTCAAGCCGCGAGCGTCGGCTAGCTGACGAACAAGACGGCCCTGGTCCGGGCGCAGGGGCGAGCAGGCGGCAGGCGAGGCCTCGCAGACAGAGCGACGTCAAAGTCGGCGACGCGTAACTACGACCACCTCCGCCCTTTGGTTCTCTTCGCCCGACACACCCTTCGGCCCCTTTTCTCTCTCATGGGCCGCGCCCTCGAGCGCCATGTCAACTTCTTTCTGGAGTGCGCTAAGGAGGCCCGGAGCGTTACCATGATGTTCCGCATGGGCGCCGTTGTCGTCAAGAACGGCAAGGTCATTGGCCGTGGGTCCAACAAGCACCTCAGGTGAGTCCCCTGTCGAGGGCGAGACTTCTTCCAGAGAAAAAGAAGAGAGGGAGAACGAGAGAGGGAGAGACGGAGAAAGAGCGAGTGAGGACGAAAGCTGACATTGTTTGCCCGCCCTGTCACACGTCTCGTCGCGTTGCCCTCCTCTCCTCTCCGTCTTCCATCCCTCAGAAACCTGGACTACGGACTCCCCTCCTCTTCGTGGCCTTCGTCCGCACACGTCAACGTCCTTCCACTTTCCGTCCATGCGGAAGTCTCCGCTCTCCGGTCCGCCACCCCTCACTACGCCCGGACGTCACTGGCCCACCTCCCCCCGTACTCCATTCCGTCCGCCTCAGCCCGCTCGCCACCACCCTTCATCCCTCCGCCGCACAGGCTGCTGCCGTCAACTAAGAGCCCGCTTATGAACTCAACGCTTTACGTCGGTCGATTCAACGGCAATGAGCAGCCGATGCAGGCCAAGCCTTGCTGGCGGTGCGTTCAAGCCATGGCTCAGCACGGTGTCCGCAAGGTTCTCTGGACAACGGGAACCGACGTCGAGGAAGAGGAGGGGAAGGCGACCACAGCCGACTCCAGCGAGAACGATGGCGTTGGTGGCACCAGGGCCGTCCACCTTGGGGGACCACGCTCGCCGTCGCCTCAGTCTTCCAGGTCGTCCAAGGGCAAGGCTCCGTCGGTCATTCTTGACCCACGGGAGCTCCTTTGGGAGGAGGCCAAGGTGCTCGACCTTTGGGAGGAAATTCTCGAGACGAAGGATCTCGTAGAGACGGGCTGGTTGACGGGCGCCGAGGAGCACATTATCGCGACGCTCAAAGCTAGAGAGCAGGCAGTCACGACGGCGCCGGTCGGAAGCGGCAAGGACAAGGGTCGGTACAGCTGCGGCCACAAGCATTGATCCGGTTGGTCATCTTCCTTCCTTCTCTCTCTGCTCTCATGCTGATCAAGCACGTGTCTCTAGCTCGACAACACCGTCGTTTCTTCACTGACACGACGCAAATCATGCCCCCGGCACCCAAGAGACGCCAGCATCCGCCAACCCCTCCAGTGCGTTTCTCCATCTACTACCCGCAGCTCTATCCCCCTTGAAGCGATTCTGACACACTCTCTCCGATCAGGCGTGCAACTGCGTCAGAAGCATCCGTCCGCCTTTATTTGCGCACCTTGACCCGCTTCGGACTTGTCGCATCCATCGCACCCCGGCGTTTGACTTATATTTGAGAGCCTGAGCCTCTCTGGCGAGCTCGAAATACGCGAAGCTCTCCAGCGGCGGGTGGCTGTGGTAGCCTGGAGGAAGAGCTTCATGGCGATAATCGCCGTCTCACACACATCATCACGCATCTATACCCATCTCACTTCTCCTCCACACACTGCATGCATAAGACCGCCTTAGATCAGGCAGACACCCTCACTTCTCTATCATCATGACTTGAACGACGTACTTTCTCTTGCTTGCCTAGACAGACCCTCAGAAATTGTGCAACGTGCTGACAGTTGTGTCTCGCTTGAAAGCTAGCCACCTTCTGGGAATGAGGACTGACTTTCTTTTCTCTCGTTTAGTCCATATCATATAATCACGAAAGGATATGCTAGAGCTCGGAAGAAAAGCGAATTGGAGAATGAAAAAGGCTTGTGCGCTGTCGTTCAGACCAAAGAGGCGACGACGCGTTTCTCCGTCAAACGTCAACGACAGCCTCTCTTCTCGCCTCCGATACCTAGTCCCTCCTCATTCGAGGCGACAGACGCTCAACATTGGACAAAGTTCTCTCCTAACGCCGCAATATTGGACCCTGCTCGCATCCCTTCGTTTGCGGCGCCCTTCTCCCTTCACGCCGCGTCGCTCCCTACCTTCTCCCTCCACTTCCACGTGCTCACCGTGAGCCTATCTCAAGGGCATGCGCCTGCTCGCTCGCCCTAGTACCCTCTGCATCCGATGGTCACCCCTCTGGGCAGTGGGTCGTACGATCTCCCATGTCCCCAAGAGCAAGGGGAGGTCCGTCGAGCCGCATGCTCCGCCAGATGGCCCTGCTGCCGGCCCTTCCCACCCGTCCGCACGCCACGGGGACTACGGCAACGCTCCTCGCAGACTCATTGGTGTCTTCTGGGACTCGGGTGAGAGTTTGGAGTTTCGAGGTGTGGGTTTGAGTTAGACGCTGATCGTCGTGCCCCACTTATCCACGTCTGACTGTCGTCATCGAACTCGTCCGTCTACTATCTCCCCCTCCCCCCCCTTGCCGTCGTAGAGAACATCCTGCCTCCTCGAAGGAACGAGGTCGAAGTCATGCGAGCCCTGAGGCGAGCCATTGGGCCAGGAGAGATCTCCTTCATCAAGGCGTACGAAGGTTCGTCTCTTTCATGCGTGCCAATATGCGCGCCTTAGCTAACTTACCCTTGGCTGCGCCTTGTACTCAGATGCCACCCACCTTCCGATGCGGCGAGGGAACTGGACGGACTGTGGTGTACGATTTCACGTCTTCGAGCGAGAGGGCCGCAAAGAGTGGGTCAATTTGCTCCCTGAGCCTGTGTATACGAACTGGCATTGATCTGGCGTCTCGTCCGTGAGTAAGGGTTGCCGACATGCTCCTCGTCAACGATGCGCTGGCCTTTGCTCACGACTACCCGGGATCAACGATCGTCGTTCTGTACGTCTAGTTATGCATATTTGATCTTCTCCATCAGCTGCTGACTTCGCTGCTTCTACCTCTTCCCAGCTCGGACGATTCCGATTTTGCCTATGCCCTAAACTCGCTGCGCAACCGGTCGGCCCTCTCTTTCATCGCCTCGTTCTGTTCCTCTCTACAGAGACTGATAGACCCTCCCGTCCTTACCTTCCAGCGGCCACGAGGTCGTCCTCTTTCAATCCCGCCAAGGCTTCCAAGCCGCCAACGTCCGCGCAGCCGCCTCCGAGTTCCATCGGTGGGGCGAGATCCTCACCGAAGCCAAAGCCTGCCCCGAGATGCTTTCAAAAAAGACGCTCCATGATCAGCAGGGGCAGCGGGTGTCGGCAGCGCTGAGCGGCGGGGAGGGCAGGTATCTTTCGCCGGGGATAAGTCGGAGACGGACACTGGATGCTGAGTGGCAGAAGTGGAAGATCTTGCAGGTGAGTCTTGCTTGATTTGGAGGTAGAACAAAGCGAATGGTGCGCTGACTTGCTTTGGACGGTGACTCTTTCAGCTCGTCGCAGAGGCGGATGAGTACCATGTCGTTCCGAGAGTTTACACGCAGAGGGATGTCATCGAGCACGTGAGTTTTGACGTGCGCTCGAGTCGTCAATGTGATCTGACGTCATGAATCTCGCTTCACAGGACAGCAAGGTGCGGGAGAGGGGGCTCAATATCTCTGATACGCCATTGACAAGCGAGGTTCGTCGCGGCCTGTTCTCTCTGAGCTACCTTGTCGAAACTGAATTGTATTGTGATTCCATTCCTTTCCCCCTCCCCCTCTTTTCTCTCCACTCCACAGCAAGTTCGATGGGTGAGCGTCCGCCATGCCTCCCCCCCCCCTTTCCTCTACTCTCCTGACTGATTGTCTGATTTTCTTCCCAATCCACACAGCGCCTTAAACTCATCCAGATCGTTCTCGTCTGGCTCCCACGCTACGACTGGGACCGGCTCCAATCCCAGTTCACCATCTTCGCCCAGCTCGGTTTCGTCGTCCTCCAAGCCCAAAAACACTACCCGGGTACGGCTTGGTTTCACGTCGACGACGTCAGGGCGGTGCTCGAGATTGTCTTCGAAATCTCGCCCAGAAGGAGGAGCATACTCCTCCGAAGGACGATGAGCCGGCATGGGTTCGAGCACAGGCTCGAGGAGAGGGCAAGCGGAAGGTTGGCGTTGCTGAGGCTAACGGACTTTTGTCGTGCCAAGGCGGAGGCGTGTCGGATCCATCCGTCGGAATCGGCGAGGCAGGCACTGCAGCAGAAAAAGAAGGACTTGGACGATGTGGAGAGGAGGGTGCGAAGGGTGGAGGCGGAGAGGCAGATGGAGGAGGAGTATATGGCGAATCTGGGGCGGCAGGAGGAAGTGAGGAGACAGGCTAAAGAGGAGACAGTCGAGGCAAGGTGGGCGAGGAGGGCGGAGGCGAGGAGGCTCAAGAGAGAGAGGGCAGCGGCCGCAACGGCTGGTGCTACTCTGAAGGTGGACTCAGTGAAGAAGGCTAAGTAGGCCAAGCCTTCGACGTTCGGTGAAGGCCCGCTGCTTGTCGGCAACCATTATGTTTGAGCTTGCGCAGGGGTGGGAGACCTGTTGTAAGGGATGAGCGGTCATCGAGCTTTCAGTCGTGCAACTTGGTGAGTCTCTTCGTCGAGTCCGAATTCCTCGTTCTCAACTCTGACTTTTGTCCCCTCTCTGCTCTGCCCTGTCTCCAGTTCAGTCGCCTGTCTGTTCACCAATCTACATTCGCCAACGAGGACCAACTCAACAGACCCACCTCCGGCCGCCACTACCCAAATCCTTGCGGGGATCTATTTCTCTCTGGCAGAGTTGTGGTCCAAGTTTCACCTCTCAGCGATCCTCTTCGGCCGCTGTGACCTGCGGAAGGGCGATGAGGTTTGCTAGGGACGGGGAACCGGTTCGCCGTTGCTAGGAGAGCGAGGGGAGACGATCAAGTACCTATTGTTCCTTCCCCATCTCACAAGATGCTGCTGTAAAGCTGGAGGTCGAAACCTTTCTCGGTCATGAAGCAACACAGGTCGACTTTCGACGGCCATCGAGACGAAGCGTTGCGTGTCGCCAACAAGCCGTGGGCTTGACGTTCTCTTCAATATTTAATCCAAAACCCAAGGCATTGCTTTCAAGGGCTCAAAATGGATCGGAGGAATCTTGATTATCAGTCCATCGTTCGCCGAGACTACGCGATCGCCTGAGCGCTCAACAAGGGTAAACAACAAGGGGCGACCAGACTCAAGTGCAAGCTCCCTTTTGGGCGAATGCAGAACCAGCTACAGAAGTAGGTTTTTGAGAACGTGTTAGACATATTCTCGCTAAGAGAAGTTCAACTCTCTGAGATCCCTGCTGTCTTCCGATTGATGAGATGCGCGTGTTAACGAGCGGCGCTGTCTCCCTCTCATGGTCCGCCCGTTCTTTCCGCTCCCCTCGAATCCACCCTAGCCTTTCGGGGGCCTCTTCTCATTGGACTAGTGGCGACGCCTCGTTGCGTTTGCGAGGCCGAAACACGCGCGTTCGCCAGGCCCCTTGCACGTCTTGCGCAGCCTCCGTCCGTGTCGATGCTCACTCGACCTTCAGTCGTCTCTCATGTTGGCCTCCGTTTCTAACTCACCGGAAAGGCGGTCGAACGTGGCTCCTATCTCGCCTCCATTTTGTCTGCCCGTCAAGCTGAATCCCTCCAACGGCTATCATCGGCAAGGGTCCTCTGTCCCTCCCTCGTTCCTCCCTCCCCTTCCTCTCCACTGTGCCTATCTTCTCGCTGTCCTGCATGCTTCCCCTTTCATCTCCATCACCCTCTTTCCCTGGGCTTCCCGCCATCCATCACCTCCGCACACCTCCCCAGACACCTCCTTCCACATCCTCTACGCTCTCGACTCTCTCATCCCCAACCGGCGCCTCAGCCATCGACGAGAACGACGAAGTTCACTTTCTGACCGACGACGACCTCGCTCGGGCGTTTCTCTTCGTCAAGGAGGTTGGCTGTGGGAACTGTGAGTCACCCCTCAACCTCCTTTCTATTATTTTAATAGACGCTCAGCAACGTGTCTTTCATCTCTTCAGGGGGCAGCGTCTGGCTCGGCAGGACCAAGCGACTGAATGACACAGTTGGCGAGAAGGTGCTCCTCCCTCCGTTGTTTTGTCGCTCCGCGGGCACCGTTGATTCTCACCCGACCCTCCGCTTTCTCCTTCTAGGTCGCTATCAAGCTTGTCCATCGCACGAGGACGCCTACGACAGCAGCTCGCGTCCGTGCCCTGTGAGACTTGCGACGTCTGGTCTCTTGCCCGCCTGCTCCCCATCTGACCAGGCGCGCGCTGTTGCTCTCTTTCATCCCTAGCTGGAATGAGTTTGCGTCGCTCAAGGATCTCAAGGAATCGCACCCCTCAGTGATCTCTTTTGAGTCCTTCTTCCTCACGCCTTCGTACACCCTCATAGTCATGCCCTTCCTGTGAGCGGTTGTCCCTTTTGTCTGTGCTCCTTTTCATCTCCCCGTGCCGGCCCAACTGACTGCCTTTTGCTTATCCTCTATCAGGGAGAGATCCCTCCCCGTCCGCATACCCGAGGTCCGTCTCGTGTTCTTTGTTCCGTAGCGTTCTCAGTATCTGACGCTGACGACGACCTTTCCCTCTCGCAGACCCAGGCCAAGCCCATCTTCCGCTCTCTGATCTCAGCTGTTGCCTTCCTGCACCGGAATGATATCACCCATAATGACATAAAACCCGCAAATATTCTCCTCTCCTCCGCGGGTGTCCCCGTAATTGTCGACTTCGGATTCGCCACCCGCTGGGACCCCTTCGAGGACGAGGACCCCTTCATTTCGACCAACTTCTTTGGCACCCAGGAGTACCTCTCACCGACCCGGGCAAGGGGCTACAGCCATGACGAGCGCGCGTCTGATGTCTGGTCTCTCGGAGTAGGCATCCTCCCTTTCGCTGGTCTTCTCCACGGCCTCGAGCTGTCGTTGACGGGTCCACTGGATGTCGTTGCCTCTTTCAGGTCACCCTCTTTGAGATCTTAATGGGACGCACGCCGTTTGAGCTGGGAGCGGAATCGAAGGAGTTCATGACCGATGAAGAGATGGAGGATTATTACGAGTTCACCACGCAGGGCCGCTGGATCGGATCATGGGAGATGAGCAACGGTGTGTCCATCGTCTTCTGTTACTCAGTCTTCGCTCTCTGTCTAACCTTCATCTCCACTGAAGACGTTGAGGATTTGCTCCGCCGCATGATTCACCCTAACCAGGTCCTCCGCATCAGGGCTGTGAAAGCCCTTGAGCACGTGTCATTGGAGGATGAGGAGGCCGACTCGCGCAGTGAGTTTCCATCAGGCCAACGACCTCTCAGGCTGGGCGATCGCTCATCACTCTCTTGTACCCCTGGCTCGATCAGCTTCTTCAGCTCCCTCCTACGTGAAGTATTCCGAGCGCATCGCCCGGCACAGGACTGGCGACGACGGCGACCCGGTAGCTCTCCGCCAACGCTACCGGACGCCCCCCCGGAGTGCCTCTACAACTTCCAAGCCTCGCAAGCACCGCAGTAGAGGCGATCTTCGCTCAGCCCAGTCCCAGGGATCTCTCAAGCCCAGACGTTCGCTCTCTCGTCGGCCGCGCTACATCGAATCAAGCTGATTTCCTTTTTTCTCTTCACAGTGCGTCCATCTTTGGATCAGCTTTTCGTCCCGGCCATGCCACCCCTGCGTCGCGTCACATCCAGAATTGCGAGCCCCACCACGACCTCTGCCAGCCCAGCCGTTCTCACCCACTCCCGTGGCCAGCCCTCGATCGAGGATCCCTCCCTCCTCGCCGATGATGAGGCGACGCCGCCTCGCAGGGCACCCACGCCCAAGCTCAAGGAGCAGCGGACCATCATTGGACAGCAGCAGCCCACTTTCAGGGTTAACACGACTGCCGGTGCGTCCAATCTCGCTCTAATGACTCTGAAAACATGCTGATCATCTCATCCTGGTCTTTCAGATTTCCGCAAGATGCCGTCCATCCGGGTGGAGGACGGCGTGACGCCACGCACCCAACAACAGGCCCGCGACAACTCTGCTCTCGCTCCCGCCGGTTCGTCTCGCTAGATCTCATCGGGTCTGGTTCCAAAAATTTGACTAAGGAGAATTTTTATTCTTCATTAGTCGATCTGCTCGTCCCGTCTATCAACATCGCTAGGCTAGCCGTCTCCGACGCCGGCTCTGACGCGCGCCGCGATCACATCTCCCACGTACGTCTGACATCGCCTATGCCGAGCCCCTCGAGGAGGCCATTGCTGATCCCTGACTCTATTCAAACATCAGTGGGTCCGCAACATCGACATGAACACCTTCGAGACGGAGCTCAAGGCTTCCTCGCCGGCTCAATCCGCCATATCTGCCTCCTCGTCCCTACTCTTCCCGCGCACTCCGTCGCCTGGACCCGACCAAGCGCTTCTCTCCCCCATCTACACCACCCCTAACCGCCCGAACTACCTTAGATACGGCCGCCCTCGCGCCGACGTTCCCGAGAGCGTCGGAGCTCCCAGCCCTTCACCCAATTCGCCCGTCATTACCGTAACCGACGAGGCGTTCGACTCAGTCTTCCCCTCGAATATCAAGCGGAAGAGGTCTGGGCGTGAGCATTTCGATCGATCTCTCGAGAAAGTTCTCAGCTGATGCCTGCAACATAGTCATTACCCTCTTTCAGGCTTCCATCGCTGATGGCCCCGATGAGGACGACCATGACAGACCCCCTAGTCCTCCGACCCAGCGGGTCTCCTTCCTCAAGTTCCCTCCCCATAACTATTATCCCCCCGCCACTCCCCCCTCCGTTCCGAGCACGCCAGTCCGCTCACGCTCCAACACCACTCTCGGACTCGCCCCTCCCCCTTCTGCTTTCTCCATCTCGCCCTCCCCTAAGAAGCGCGCCACTCCCAAACTCCTTCGCCTTCACAAGTCCTTCATGAACCTTCGGTCGTCGCCAGCGTCGCCTCCCCCTCCGACAGATGCACCAGCTGGCCGTACCACCAGACCCTCACTCAAGAGCTTCTTCGACACCCGCTTCGACGATCGCCTGGACTCACCCACTATCTCGGCGTCCTCAACCGTGGAGCTTTTCCTTTCCCTCAAGCAGCCGCCGATCCCCACCCCCACCCCTCCCACCACCACCACCACCACCTCCAGCTTCGGCCGCTCCTTTTCCCGCGTCGCCAGCCGAAGCCGTTTGCGCTCGCTCTTCACCCGCAAGCATGAAGCTGCTGAACCTCCTCGGCCTGCCACGCCTGGTGCGATGAGCCTGTGCGATGTCGCTCAGCGGACGAACGTCGTGGAAACGCCGACATCCTCTTCCTTTTCATCGGCGAGGCAAAGGACGACGTCCGCGGGGGGGTTCTTTGCGCAGCTTGGTAGTCTCGGAAGAGGAGGAGCTGGAAATGGACGCTGGAAGAAGGAGGAGCGGGTCTACTCGTAGCGGATGGGTGGATTCAGCTTCATGTTTCAACGACTTGACATGGACATTTTAGGATCTAAGGACGTGAATTTCATGTTGACTCTCTCAGAACTCTCCCTCGAGGATCGCCCGCCTCGGCTTGTCCGGCCCCGAGCCGAGGAGGAACGCCCCATCGTCGCCGTCCATGGATTCCGCGGGCTTCACTATTACCCACTCTCCGACGGAGATGGCCGTTTGTCGGCGAACAGGATTATCATCGACCCTTCGCGATGAGAGGCTCTTCCAAGGCAAAATACAATAAAATCGATCAGCCAAGCGCAAAGAAAGAGACCGGAGAGATGCACAGACTGACCTCGTCCGATGGGAGCCTAGACGACATGACCATCGAGTCCGTCCCCTCAACGAAACGAGACGGATCGATACGAGGGACTTCCCGCACGGTTATATCGTCCTCCTTCATCGGGATAACCTTCAGCTCCTTCCCTGACGACCCTAGGGGAGATTCGGTCTCCGGCGTCTCAGGGTCCGGATCCAGGATGAAGCGGAGGTGGGGACCGGGGACACGACCACTGCTAGCAGAAGCTGAAGGAGGCGAGTGCGAAGTCTCGCCAGTTGAAGGGGAGGGCTCGGGGACCGTGGATCGCATATGCGAGAGGACGAGAGGAGGTGGAGGAAGTGGAGGAAGTGGAGAAGCCTCTCGTCCGAGGTTGCTGGCAACTGGGTTGCGCGGTGGCAAGGGTGGAGGTCCAGGAGTGACCAGGGAGATAATGGCGGCAGGGGCAGGGACAGGGACTGAGGCGGTGGGAGGCTGAGGCAACGGTCTGATCACTCCTCCGAGCAGGGCAGATTCGATTGGCGGAATACCTGAGGCTGGTGGAGGAGTGAAGGCTACTACGGTAGGTTTGTGATCTGGGAGGGACTCCGGCTGCGCCGGTACGGGAGAGCAAGTCACATTAGGCGTTACCTGCTGCTCCAGCGAGAATAGCGGCGATGTTGGAGCTGCGCCGGCGATAATCCAGAGGTCGCGATGCCGCGCCGTCGGCTCGATCTGGAGGGAGACAGAGAGGGCGAGGCCGGCGGTGTCGAGAGTGGAGAGGAGGGAACCGAAGAAGGGCGGGGCATTGCTGTTTGATGAGCGTGCATGTGAACAGAGTCAGTCCACGATGTAGGCAGGGAGCGAATGGCGGCTCTCACACGTCGTAGACCTCTTGAGGGAAGCCCGGTCGGTACCTGGACAGCAGACGCGGAAATCAGCTACGCACATAGCTAAAGCGTCGAAGCCCGCTCATGTACCATTTGGTGTAGCCTTTAAGCTTGAAGCGGTAGGCACCCCCGGCCGTCGGTCCGCCGCCGATGTTGCGTTGCGTGCCGAGGATCCAGCCCTCCTCCGAGACGCCACCTCCTTCACTGGCTGCGTCTCTGATTGCCTGGAGGATCATGGGCGTGAGGTTTGTGGGCTGGAGAGAGACGAGAGAAAGTAAGTCAGTATAGTTTCGGGCCACCAGAGAAGAGGTAAACGGGCTTGAGAGTATCCGTACGGGGTCGATGACCGAGACGATGTTGGGCTTCGGGAATGATATGGCGAACATCTGCTTGGGGGCTACTGGAGCCGAGGGAGGCCCGTCGAGGGGTGAAGTGAAGATGAAGCTGTGGTGGTCATCCTGGTAAACCATATCAATCATGCGGGTCGGTATCGCGCAGAGGGGGGCACGATCAAACAAGCGCAGATGGCCGAAGTGAACGACCGACCGACCTTCTTGCGTCCAGCCTTGACGCCGGGCCCAAAGGACCAGCCGAAGGATAAGAAGGTCTGGACGAGCGAGACGGCCAGCCGAACTGTAGCAAGCTCCCCCCTGGGTCGGATTGGCAAGCGAAAGGGTTGGTGTCAGCGGAATAGCCATGGCTTGGGGTGACATGTGGGTGACGAGGTAGACCGAGGTTGACTCACTTGGGCAGAACCCGCCAGGGCGAGCCGTTCAGTTGCCACTCCCAGCTTCCGCTCTGGCCGCTCAGCATCGAAGACGACTGTAGGCCTAGTGGCCAGATAGACGGCGTATGGGAACCTGAGGCAGAAGCAGAGGTGCTAGCGCCACCTCCGAGGTTCGACGACGATGCGACGGTCTTCTTCGCGAGGATCGCGTTTAGTTCGTGGATGAGCTGTGATAGGTACCGGGCTTGTCAGTTCGCCCCCTCGTACGTCCAGACGGAGACGAAGCTTGTTCGAGCACACGACATGACGCACCTCAAGCTGGACTCCTCTTACGCGGATCCCCCCGTCGGCGAAGAGGGCCAAGGAGGCGACGGACGAGCGTCGGACTTCGCGGGCGGCGAACTCCTCTCGGGGGAGGAAGGTTCCAACCGGCGAGACAGGCGAGACCGGGGTCAGTGAGGACGGAGGATACATGCTAGCTAAGCCGAGAGTAGTAGTTTGAGGAGGAGAGGAGGGAGGCGGGCAGAAAGGCGCGTCAGGTGTAGGACGAGCGGGCCCAAGCGGGCGAGGGCGGAGTTCATGCCGGTGGACTCGCTCATTTCGCGCTGGCCCCTGTCGATGACGCCTGTGGCTGCAGGATCGGCGTAGCCATGTGCGGTAGGAGGACCAATGAGAGCGAGAGGCTTGTTCCTGGGCGGAATGAGAGCTTCAACCAAGACAAGGAATCTTCCTGCAAAGACATCGGCTCTGATCTTCGGAGACAAGACCGCGCGGACTGACCGATGGCAGTCTCGCCGTCTGTATAGAGAGGGAGATGAGTGGCGGTTGAACAACGTGTTGCTGTTGCCCTTCGCCGGAGCGAGTTGGTGATCGTCTGAAAAAGATATCCGATTATCCGGAGCCGCGCCTAGAATATTCTCGACAACTGTTGGTTGGGCGAATCCACCCGGAAACGATGGTACCGAAACGAGGGACTACTCTACACCGTCGTCTGTGGCGCACGGCGACGAGCGATGAGCGATGAGCGACTTACGATTCGTGGCCGCATCGCGTTGCTACCTCAGACAACAAATATCATCGAGATGGAAAATTAGGTGCAGTTGCGTTCCAACACTTGGCAATTAGCAAGTCAATCTCGAGTTAAAGCAAACCCGAAACCTTGTGCTTGCATGACAGCCGTCTCTCAAGCCAGCCCTCGCTCGAGGCCCACGATGTCACCCATCGGCGAGGGCCGGCGGCGGCGGGTTGTCCTTGCCTCGCTCCCTTGATCTCCTCATGAACCATCACTGCCTTACCCACCTCACGCGACCCCTTCGTCTCCTTTGTAAATCCCCTTCCATCACCCTTTCCACCCCCCACTTCAGCACGATGCCCGCCAAGCAGCAGCCCAGGATCCTCTCCACCTCGCCCCTCGAGGGCAGTAAGGGCAAGTTCGTCGAGCTCCAGGCGATCGAGTACCAAGACGAGGATGGCAAAAAACGGCACTGGGAGATGGCCTGCAGGAAAACGAGGGGATCGGGCGGCGTTGATGGTGAGTCCCTACTGGGGAGAGAGTGAAGACGAGCGACGACGTTGACGACGACAACTCGACATGTTCGCTGACGTCTGTCCTCTCCCTGATCGGACAACCCAGCCGTCGCCATTTTCACCCTCCTCCACTCGTCCTCCCGCCCGCTTTCGACCGTCATCATCGAGCAGTATCGGCCGCCCATCGACGCCATCGTCGTTGAGCTGCCTGCGGGTCTCATCGATGAGGGTGAGGACGCCGAGACGTCCGCGCTTCGCGAGCTTCGGGAGGAGACCGGGTATGGTGTCGAGGGTGAGAAGGAGGCCGGGTTCGCCTCCGTCAGGGAGGTTTCGCCTGTCATCGTTTCGGACCCGGTGAGTCTAAGGGATGGAGAGACAAGTCGCGATGGACCGCGCGCGTAAACGCGTCCGCGGGGTCGCTGAAACCTGGGACTGCTTTCAGGGAATGACGAACGCCAATCTCAAGATCGTCACTGTCGATGTCAAGCTTCCTGATGGAGATCTGAAGCCGCCCAAGGCCCAGCTTGAGGAGGTATGTCGTGTGCTCTCTCGTTCAGCTTGCCTGCCAGCCTCGCATCGCTCAGGCATGCTCACATGTTACCGCCAGGGCGAGCACATCGTCCAGCGCGTTGTGGAAGTTTCTAAGCTTTATGATATCCTGAAGGGTGGGTCTCATTGCCCTTGTTTATATTACCAATCCTGGTGTAAATCTTGAGAATGTTATCCCGCAGAGTACGACCAGAAACCTGGCTTTGCTGTTGACGCTCGACTGGCCAATCTCGTTCGTACCTTCCACTGTTTTTTCCTGGCCCCTCATCGCTTCTCTACCTGACCTTCTCACACCTCGCACCCGTCACGATCACCGTCATGCAGGCATATGGTCTCCATCTCGGAACCTCGCTCATCTCCAAGACTTCCTCCTCTTCTAAGCTCAATGATGACGTCGCTGAAGAGGAAAGCAAGGAGACTTGCACCTCGGCCAGCGACGAGGTCGGGATTAACGCCAAGGACGCTGTCGTCGGGGAGGAGATGGTCGCGCCCATCTCGTAGACTGCGAACTTGTTGACACTGTATGAACGAAATCGATCGACGCAGATAGAATCATCGAGCAAGCAAGCAAATGAAGATACTGCCCTCGATTCAGACATCCTCCCATCCACCGCCCGTCAGCTTATAGCTCGCCTCACCCTCCGCGACATCCGGTGAGTCCACTATCGTCCGCCCGTCCCCCCGTCGAGTCAGCCCGGCCTCTCTCTTCATCATGCAAAATGAGAATGGAAAGCGGATGGCTCACCGATCTTGGCGACTCGCTCCTCGCCTCGGCCTTTGCGGAGGTGTAGGCGCGTGGCCGAGGCGTGCGCGAGGACATGGCCTCCAACGGGCTGCGATGCGGCGGAAATCAGTTGTACAGCAGATGAGTGAGGAAAGAAAAGGCCAGAGGGAGGCGACGAACCTTGGCGGATGAGGCGGAAGCGAACCTGGGAGGAGACGAGTCGTCAGCGACGAGCGTGGAGTGACTTGAAAGTCAAGAGTCTTGGACGGACATGAGCTGGGCACCGGGGTCGGACTGGACTTGGTTCGTCATGAGGACTGAGCCGGGATGGTCAAGTATGGGTCGGGAGAAGACGTCGACATACATTCATGAACTTACTCGCGATGTTGAATTCCTCAGCCAGCTGATTGTCGAGGAACAGGGTCAGCTTCCGGAGGATGCTCCCTTACTTTTCAGTACAGACCTTGGAAAGCCTTGAGAGCATGGAGTTCAGCTTCTGCTGTCGCTCCGAGAGTTCTCCGCGACCCGCAAAATCTGTTCATTTAGTGATCTTCGTCAGCATGAGATGTTGCGCTCGCGCTTTCTCGAGGAACAACACACCCTGGCGGAAGAGGTTGATGATCGAATCGATCTATCAAGATAAAGTGGTAGAGGGTGAGTTGAGATAGTGATCCTCTGAGAATTATACAATAACGCACGATGAGCAGTTCTGAGGGTCGAGTCGACGCGCTCTGCGTCAGTTCACCGGGTCTTGCGGTCGAAGGTTCGAGCACGCACTGTACGATCCATCGTCCCCAAAACGAATGGCAAGCTCGTTGATGAGCTCGAGTTGCTGCTCGCTATTGTAGGCTGCGAGAGGTAGAAACAGGGTCAGGATGAGAGGTGTGAACGCAAGGAGATGAACAGCTGGAAAAACCTCGGGCGTAAGTGATGTCTGGTGTTGAATGGACCATCGGTTAGTTAAGCACTCCTCCTGGTCCAAATCGAACAGTTTGCCCACTGTCACAGGCGAGTTTCCCGTCCACTCCGAGGCGTTCGGCGATGGCCTGACCGAGATGTCTGCATAAGTACCATTAAAGCTCAGACAGGAGAGACTTGCCTTGATACGATCGGACCTGTATCGAAAGGCAGCTCGTTAGACTAGGAGTAGAAATGGAGACGAGAGACAAGTACATACCGGAACGTCCCCTGTGGTGGCGGACAGCGGTCCGGTCAGAACTAAAGATATCATCGAAGCGAGTAAGAGCGGCGAACTTCTGTATCTGGTGAAAGGGGGGGTGGAGGGGGGGTGGGGTCAGCCTCAGCTAAATTGATGAGCGCATAAACTAACCGAGATAGGCCGCCTTGCCTCCACCTCCTCCCATCTCGACGGGGAGCTGTGTCGTCACGCAGAGGGTGTGTGCCTGTGAGAGCGCGCCGATGCAACATAAAATTCGGCTCAGCACAGTGACGTCTGGCTACACAATATCTGACACCTACCAGCTGCGTCTTTCCCGTTCGGAATTCTCCATACACCTCCGTCATACTCTGCGTCGAGATTCCTCCTCCGAGCATCTGGAGAGCTGGCCAGGTCAGCCAGGCGAGGGAACGAATGAATGCCAAAGGAGGAGAAGGAGACGCCGACGAACGCCGTCGACAGCTTTGGAACCTGTTGAGATCCACACGACGCTCTCGCGCCGAGTTGAGTGCTCGGTAGCGGTGATGATAGTTGATGGAAGGAGCTTAGAGGCAGTGTCCTGGAGAAGGCGTGTATGTGGGCTGGTTAGATCCTCTAGAATGCGGACAGGTAATTCAACTGGCGACACGCCTTGAGCTTCTCGACCTTGGCCTCAGACAGGCCCTGTAGCATTAGGTGGTCAGTGACAGGACTAGACGGGGCACAGGAAAAGGAGAAATTGACTTTGATCTTGAGGAGGTTCCTCCGAGAAGTCATCCTTCGAGAGCAGAGAGGTGAGTTGGAGCATGTATGCGGCTTGAGAGCGGAGCACGAGAACGAACTGCACGCTCTGAACCGTCGTCATGCCGTTGGCCTTAAGTTTGGTGATGTCTTGGGCGTTGATTCCCTAAGGCAAGTAATATATCAGCATAATACGGTGAAGCCGGACTTGCTTCAGCGGAGGGACACATACATGCGACCTGATCCCGGCCCATCACAAGCGATGAACGCGAATCAGCGCACAGACCAGACTTTAAAACGACATAGAGGATGAACACTACATGAGGTCGTCAATATGGGCGAAGTAGAGAGTGGCCTCCTGCGTGTAACGTGAAAGAGGTCAGGTCAGTGAGATCAGACAGAAGTGAGAGCCGCAAGCAAGTTGACCGGCCTCCTCATCGTCGGACATGTTGATCTGGTGAGAGAAGGGGTGATGGCTGGCAGAGAGCGACAGAGAAATGGGCGGGAGTTGTGCGTGGTAGTGGTTGTGGAGAGAATCGTTTCGACCGGCGGCCTTTTGTCTCGTCTACTGCGCGCAAGTTACTGACACGTGCCACTACCGCGCGCGACGTGGAAGTTCACAACGAGCAGAGATGCAGGGTTTGACGAGCCAAACTGACAGACTCTTCCGCGTATATTGACAGCGCAGGTCGTTGCTTGCACCTGCCTTACGACCGGCCTGCGACATCGTCCAAGGCAACTTCGCGTCGCTATCCGCCGCCTCCTCTCCCTCTCTCCCAACACCCACCCAGGAAGTCGGAGACTTGGCCGCCATTCGTTTGCTCCTGCTCCTTTCTCTCTGTAAGAATGGAATAAGGTTATTCGAATCGAGAATGAGGTGCTGACCCCTTTGGTCTTGCTTCCGCCCTCTCCCTACCGCTTGGACCTTTCTTCTCTCATCCGCTCCCCGTACATCACCTTCCCTGGCCACACAATCCCAGCCAGCCCGCTCACTAGTATTTGGCAGGTTCCAGTGAAGCATAATCATGAGCGGAACGCACATATTATCCACAACAATCTCTCTCGACGCAAGCAGCTCGACCTCTGGCGTCGCGACCGTCACCGTTACCCGGTCGTCCCACATCGTCGGGGCGGCCATCATCATTGGTTTCATCATCATTCTCCTCTGTATCGTCCTGATTCTTGTGAAGGTACGTACTTCCGTGAAGCTGAGAGGGACTGACGTTGAGGTCTTGACGCGCTTGCATCGTCCGGTGCTGACCGACCGTCGCGTCCCAATCCCCAGCTCGTCTCCTTCGTGCAGCATCTCTCGAGGACAAGACGACGGAGCGCGTTCGCTATCAAGAACACTGACGGCCGCAAGGGGAGCAGAACTAAAGGCGGCAAGTGGCGGAGAAACGCGCTCGATGTCGACGAGTGGGAGGGGACGAGGGTGAGTTCGAAGCTGAAGGTTTGGTTTGAAAGGGATGCCTCTAACAGGGCCGCCTTTGATTTTAGAGCTGAGACGAGCGACGAGAAGATTGGAAGGTCTCACTCATCATTGTCGAGGAGCAGCTGCGAGTTTATGGGCACGCATCACTTGCTTGCCGCAGGGCCGCCACCCCCATCGCCCCCTCGCCCTTCCACCATTATCTCGACTTCTTTCTCCTTAAACACTCTTTGGAAGGAGAGGGCGTCTGAGTGTCTGTCTAGCACTAGGGAGAAGGATCAGGCGCGACAAGGTGAAGGCGGGCCGGCGTCAGCACGCGCCGCTTGGAAAGGAAAGAGTTGGCCGACGTTAGGGACGTATGTGAAGCGGCGCAGTGAAGATGGCTGCTGCAGTCTAAAAGGTCTCGTTCTGCCTGCCTGATGTGATGGTGATCTGTCTGTCCCTTGTTCATCAATCTCTTAACTTATCCCCTCGAGACGAAACTCAAAGAAGTCCGCGCACAAGTCGCCCTGGCAAACGACGAGCCAACTCTCCGAACCTTACCCAGGAAAGCCTTGATGTCAAGGTTTGGACCCCCTCCCCGTCAAACAGTTGGATAATTATTGATGAGAGACTGCGGGCGGGCAGCCCTTCCGCTGACCCAAGGGAGTCGAGGGAGGAGGCAAGCCGCGAGACTAAGAACCTTCCTCCGTCGTTCCATTCCACTCCCACCGCAGCTATACCCTGCTTCCCCTTTCAGTAGACCATGCCCTCTATCCAGGGCGTCCTCTAGTCTCACGCTGCCAAGCCCGCAGACTAAGTCAAGAAGGCCTGCTTCAGGTCCACTCGACCTGCCGTCAGAGGACAGACAGTCCGTCCTGACCTTCGGCCTTGTTCGCGCCCCGTTGTTGTTATTCTCCTCCGTGTTGATACTGCTTGCGTGACCAGGTAATGCACCGTATCGAGAACCTCTTCGTCAAACAGGACTGCCAATCGTTCTATGAAACGACCTCCTTGTCCTGCTCTTCTCTGGGTCCAGCCGTCCAGCCGCAATGTCGTTTGCCTGATTGATCCTCGTAGCTCGAGACGGTCCCAAATCCTCGACAAGCTAGTCTCGTACATCCACCCACCTCCCGTCAAATTGAGTACCTAGTTTGATGGGGAAGCGAAGCCGATCTCCTCCGTCTAGTCCCATTTGCTTCGTCCACCAAAACCTCTGCGGAGATCCGAGGGTGAGCTGACATTACGTGACACCCATCAGACGACGGGACCAGGGGCTCAGGCGACTTGATGACCTCTCTTGACACGTATATCAACCGCTATTCCAATCTGTACGGTGAGGCTGCGGAGTACAAGATTCTAACAAAGGCATGAGCTGTGGCTCTTGACTTGTTTGGTTGGACTTTGAATATGCCTTCATAATGACTGGTTTCTCATTCACCGTCGCTTCGTGAAGAAAGCAAGCGCGTTCGTGTTCATTGCGGGTCGTCGGTGGGCGGCAGATCCTGGCCTTGCCTTCCGGTGCGGTGCGGTTGGACGCTCTTAGCTAGCCTGACCTCTGCAAACGAACTTCGTCAAACTTCGAGGTGAGCTCGTACGCCCTGTTCTCTTGCCAGGATTGGCATTAATCGGGCTTTGATTGTCAGTCCATCGACCTGAAGTGCTGCTGTAAAGAAAATCCCATCTATCTATCTGACGTCTAATGAGCCCCTCATGTCCCCGTCGCGTGCTGCCTTCCCCTCAGCGCATCTTGATGTGCTCGCTACATGGGCCCAGCCGAGATATCGAGGTCGGTGAGACGGCCCAAATACATATCTTAGACTAATTGGACGGAAAGGAAGGTCAGATGAAGGCCGGACCAAGGGAGTCAGTCGCATGCTCACCTAGCCGTGGATCCAGTGCCCCTCCCGCATGTGGTTGTCAGCATTGTTCTCCGTATCTCTGCCCAAACTTTCTTCGAGAACGGATGAGATTTTTAGATGAATTCATTAAAGCGACTGCGAAAGCGAGAACAAAGAAGGCTGCAAACCTGGATGATTTCATCCTGAACGATCGAAATGACCTGGTGTTTGACGTTCTCTGTAATGAACGCCCTAGGTAACAGGTACGAGCAAGAGTCAGCACTACGATCTAGAGCAGAGGACAGCGTTCTGGACTCACCGGAAATGGCTATCGTTGAAGTTTGGTACGGGGATCACATCGATGCCTTTGAACTGCTTCCTCGCATGGACGAACTCCGGACGGGTAGAGCTCTGCCACATTTGCCGGATCGACTTGATCTACTCACTCCTGCTCTCCCAACGATGGTGAGCCAGAGGTTGAAGGAGGGGAAAGAGAAGAGACAGCGAACTTGGATCTCTTTGTCTGAGAGTAGGATGTTCTTGGGCGGAGATGCGATCGCCGTAGCAACATTTCCGCATCCGTAATACCCAGAGACGATACTGCGGTGCGCGTGGAAATGCTGGGTTGCGTAGATCTGATTCGGAATACAGATGAATTAAGGCTGGAAACTCAAAGCAGACAGGCCAGGAACGACCTGCTTGCGAGGGAGGCAGTCATGTCCGGATCACGGAACTGGTTCGCGATGTCTGCGAATTTGGAATATAACTAAATCCGGGGGGGCGCGAAAGTTTGATGAGCTTGAAGCACAAGGCAGCGCCGAGAAAAGCACTCAATCCTAGCTTGGGGTCAGTCACGAGTTCGAACGGGACGCACGAATCGGAGCAGCCGAGCATGAATGCCTGAGATGAAAAGGGGGAGAGGTCAGCACGAGTGATTGCTAGGGGAGTCTGCGAAAGCCGAAGCAAAGCTCGCATTGGGATGCTGCACGGAAATCCTGAGCTCTTGAATCGTCTCGGGGAGTATGTGATTGATAAAGCGTTCGTTGCCCTCCCCTAAGCTCTCGAGGCTGGGAAATGGGGCGTATTGATGGTAGTAGGGTCGTGGCGCTCGCCGAGGAGGCAGATGGTGTTGTGGAATAAATCGTTTTCCCGACAACTTCTACATACAAGTCGGCCATAGCCGAAAGGCCAATAAAGAGCGAGTGCAAGCCCCACTGCAGCACACGACACCACCAGGTTCGCAGCTGGGCCCTGAACTCAAAGGCGGAGATGGGACGGGCCGGACTTCCGGAGAAGGCCAATGGGCTCCAATGAAGGTCTGCGAAGATGCCGAGAGGGCTGAGTCATTGGTCTGGCGGAAACCACACTCCTTGTTCCATGAAGGCCAGATGCAGGCTAAGGCAATGAGTCGTGGTGCAGGATGGAATGGCGGCCTGCACCCCGTTCGTCGAGGAGGGTGGCAGACAGACAGGCTCGTGTCAAGCCTCAAGGGTGGCGAAAAACCCGGATATGGTCGGCTTCTTCAGTTCGGAGCACCGATATAGACTGTAAACGTAAGGATGATGGCCTCGCCAAGTTCAAATTATCACATTGACGCGCACCTAGACGCGCACCTAGCGCGCACAGGATAAGCGAGCCCTCGACGTCAGCATCAAAGTCGGTTGGATTGTACATAATGGCATCATAAGACAGCGGGGAGAGCTCTCTTCCCTCTCTAATTAGTCGGTGCACACACAAAACCACCTTCCCCATCCGATGTGAGCGCAAGCCCGGTCGCCTGCGAGGAGCCCGAGGAGGTGAGTAAGCGCTAGAATATCTCCATTAGGAGGTATAAGGCGATGCCACACTTACAAATCCAATATTTTTCCGAACAATCACCAAGGGCAGCAGCGGCAAATCCTTGCAACCAAGAGCCAACGATGACGGCAAACTGAAGAACGGCACAGGACCCTCCTCATCGTCTTCGTGGGCGAAAGGCAGCGCGGCGACATTCTCCTGTTCCAGCACAGGGGCTCCGTAGGGACCTGAAGGGCCGTCGAGCCCGGCGGCGAGACTGATATCGGGGTGAGCTCCGGATGAAGACGACGAGGATGGATGGGCATCTGCGGTGGCGGCAACAGAAGCAGCTGCGGTGGCAGCCTCGAGCGCGCGCTTGACAGCCTCGGTCGCGCTGGCGTTGGCGATCTCCTGCTCAAGCTGGCGACGGGCAAAGTCCATAGAGGCGTCCATGTAGTCCACGGAGAGCGACGATGACTGGTGATTGGAGTCGTGGTGAAGGCTGTGCGCCGACGAGGCGAAGTGTTCGTAGAGCGTCGACGGCAGGGGCAGTGAGACCGTGACCGGCGTCGAGTCCTCCTCGCTTTGATCGTCCGTGTCAGGTTTGAGAATATTGTGCACCGAGAGTGGAAGCGCGCCAAAAGGTGGGAGATGAACCTCAAGTGGCGGCGAGGATGCTCCGCCGATGGAATGGGATCGGAGGAAGTTGGTGATGTGAAGTGAGAGCGTGTGACTTTCGGGATCGTACTGGGCCGGAGGGGCAATCCGGGGCACGGGATTAAGGGTCTCCGGCAGGTGGCGACGTTCGTGGTCGTGGCCGAGCTCGAAAAAGGTCTGCTGGGTCGTCTCTAGATGAGGTGGCAGAGCGTCCTTGTCGGTCAGGTCGATCTTCGACGTCCAAAGAGACACTCACCGATGCCGACGACGGTCCAGATCATAAAGTCGTCAATGGGCTCCGTCTCGCCCATATCCTCCTGATCAGGCAAGGCGATCGCCCTCTCGACGCCGCCCTCGGCTGCTGCCTCAGCTTCCATGTCCTGCCCTGGGCTCTCGTCCACATCCCCCATCTCTCCCCCCTCCGCAAGCCCAGTAGGCTCATCACCCTGGCCTTCACCCTCAGCCTTGCCCTTGTCCTCTTCCTTGACCCGGCGCTTCCGCTGCCTGCCCTTGACCTCCTCCGGCGGCTGACCCTCATCCAGCGAACCATTGCTGTAACCACCTGCGTACCCCACCAGCTTGCCCCGGACCGCGGCCGTGTCCAACGCCTTCCGCCTCTTCTTCTTGGGCCCCGGCGATGATGATGATGGAGACGAGGGGTCGACCTTGTTGCTCCGAATCCCGGCCTTTCGGGCCTCGCCAAACGTTTTCGCTGATGCACCGGAGAGCGGGAATCCGAGATCCGGCTTATCGTCCCCAGCGACGGTCGTCTTCCTCCCGCCTCCCGATCCATCGCCAGCCCCACTGAGATACCACCTCTTCCCATCCGACGCCTGAGCCCGCATAAGCGCAAACTTATGGAGCTGCCTCATGGGTCCTCGGCCGAGTACTCGGCGACCGTCGGTTCCACCTGCTCCCATAGCACCAGTCCCCACTCCCACCCCTCCTCCTCCGCGGCTGCTGCTTCCCACGCCTACGTCTCCTGAGCCTTCGCCGAGGTGGCCTCCCTCTTCCTCAGCGAGGACCTTTGCGTGGCCCGCAAGCGTCGAGAGCTCTGGCTCGCGGTAGACAACTCGGCCCTCTGAGGCAAGACGGCAGGCGATGAGCGGCTCGGACCGGGCGCCCGACATTGTCTCAATGAGGACAACGGTGTCGCCGTAGGAGATAGGTACGTCTGGTGGGGAAGAGATGAAGGTCGATGGGGACGAGTGAGGATGATCGGCATGGTGAAGCTGATGGTGGGGGTCGCGCTGCGGGTGCTGGAACTGGTGCGAGTCAGTGTGCTTAAGATCGCCATGCACGAGGTGGCCCTCGTCCATCATTTCGTGCTCGAGGAGCGATGTCGCTGCGGTCGGCCGCGGGAGGACGAGCTTCTCGATCCGCCAAGTCGACCACCCTCCGCTCGCCGCCCCAATCGCTGACGACGCCTGCCTTCCGACCCTCGCTCCTCCTGGCTTCTGATCAAAGACGGCAAGCCGGCCGCGAGCGTCGACGCCGAGGTAGCGCGTCCGGTTGACCTGGGCGTGGATCCGGGACCAGAGAACAATCTCGGACCCGGAGCGAATGGCTGAGTTTTGGAGGAGGGAGAATGATTTGGGCTTGCCCGTCCGGGTGTAAGTTGAGAGGACCTTCTTGGAGGGCTTGGTAAGGATCTGGAGGGGTGTTGAGGTGAGCGTGAGGAAGGGGTTGGTAGGGAGCTGGTAGGTTTCGGGGGACGCGTCTGCCCCAGCTCTGCCTCGCTTCGCCGTGCCGAAGGTAGCACCCTTCTTGCGGCCGGGAGGTGCGCGAGAATCAGAAGGAGGAGGGGAGGGGGAAGGGTCCGCGGGGACGATTGGTGGACCAGTGGTGAGGTGCTCCTCGGAAGAGGGGTCGTGAGCGCCCAAAGACGAGAGGTGGTCGAGATGCTGGTGGTAAGCGGTGGCGCCGTCGTGCTCGTCCGTTGTTCCGGCAGTGAGGGCATCGTGATGGTGACCAGCGGCAACGAAGCCAGCGGCGAGCTCTGCGAAGGCAATCGAGTGGGCTGCCCCCTCTCCGTCTTCCTCATCTTGCTGGTGATGACTAGCGAGTTCGCCCTCGTCCACCGATTGGTGTTGATGCTGATCCTGCTCCTGAGGCGGCGGATCCTGTTGCTCACGCCCCGCGTGGTCGACGCCGCCGGCAGAGTGGATCGACCTCAAACTTGGGTCGATGCTGGTCTCGTCCGTGGCTTGTAGAGAAGAGACAGTAGGATCGGCCGGTGGCTGGGAGGTCGATGGAGCCTCCCCAATCGCAGAGTTGTTGGAAGCGAGTTCAACTCCTTGTGGAGGAACTGGAAGAGCGAAGTTCCCACTGTTCCCACCGATGTCGAGCCTGAACCGGAAGTGCTTGCCTTTGTCCTTGCCTTTGATCCGCACGACCCGTAGGTTCGCAAAGCTCGCCTCGAACTCGCCCAGGTCAGATTTGTGGGCGCCCACTGTCGTCGTCGATGAGCTGGCTGGAGGAGGGAGGAGAACGCGCTCTTGGGAGTAGATGCCACCGTCGTCCGAGAGGATCGAGAGTGTAAGGTCCGTCGGGAGGTGGGAGGCAAAGCTGGTGTGGATCTTGATGACTGGATGAGGCGAGATGTACCGCTTTTCGGCACCATACGAGGCCTGGGCAGCTGGAGCGTGCGGTGGGATGAGAAGTCATTGAAGTGGCACTTGTGGGCGGGATGAGAGAGAAAGACGGACCTGAGACCCAAGTGCACTTGACCGTCGTCTTGCGTCCGAGGCCAGGCACGTCGTCGTTCTCCACCAGCACCATCTCCCCTTCCCCGCCACCGTCGACTTCTTCACCACTAACCGCATCCGCAGCTTCAACTCGCCCCTTGACCCTGGAGGATCCAGCAATGCCTTCGAGCGTCTCAACGCTGCCATCCCCCTCCTCTACCTCGACCGAAGCAGCGGCCTTTCGTTTCTAGTGTCCAAACAGCACATCAGTGTCTCTACTTCACCCAAAGCAAGACGAGAAACCCCCAACTCACCCGGACTCCCGTCGCCCGTTTCTTGCTCGCCTGCTTTTGCTGCTGCTCCTGCTCCGCCCGTTCGCGCATTTCCTCCTCCTCTCTCTGCTGAATCCCCCTCAACGCCTCATCAAGCGCCCCCTCGTCCATCTCGCCACCGTGTTCGGCAATGAACGCCGCTGCAAAACCGTGATCGGCTGTGGCGTTGGCGTTGGCATGGGCAAGTGCGGTTGTGGTTGTCGTCGACGGCTGTGCTTGTTGGTGGTGGTCAGAGGTATCACCACCCCCGCTGCTGCCAGCTTGCCCAGTCGAGGAGGGACCACCATCACCAGCGACATCGGTAGAGGCAGTGGCGGCTCCGCCGCCAACGCCGGGGGAAGGAGGAGTCGGTGCGGAGGAAATGGCGTCGAGGAGTAGGTTGAGGGACGATTCGGTTTGGGTCTAGCAGGGACGGGACTCGGCTCGTCAGTGGAGGAGTGGAGAGGTAATAGACAAGGGAGGGAGAAGGGACCAGCTCGCCTACTCACCTGGTCTGGGTCAATGCCTTCAGCGTCACTCATCGCCGGGACGGCGGAGAGTGCTGATCGAGGGAGGCTCAAGGAGGAGCGGGACGCGTCGGGTAGGTCGATTGATGGCTTGAGGAGACGGACGGTCTTGCTTGGGCAGGGTGACGACAGAGGAAAGCCATCAAGAGAAAAGGCATCCAGGGGCACAGATGGTTGGATGGACAGGGCGCGTCAGGGCGTGGATGGGCACGATTGTGGGCAGGCGAAGAACGAGGACAATAGCGAGAACAAGAATACGAGAAAGGGCGGGTGAGGGCGGGAGACAGAAAAGTCGAGTCAGCCATTGTATGTGTCGGCGACGATGAGGGTCGGATATCTCCATCGAAGGCGGAGGAGGCCGAAAAGCGGGGCTCACGATGGTGGTAGACAGGCGGTTTAAGGGTGGGAGATGGTCGTTAGCGTGGGAAGAGGAACGAGCGAGGAAGGGAGGCGAGGGGTGAGCGAGGCTGAGGATAGAAGGGTGGCCTGTGCGAGGCGTTTGTTCTCTTCAACGGGAGTTCTTGCTTGCTATGAGAAAGGAGGGTTGTCTGCGGAGATGGCTCAAAGGTGTGAGGTGTTTGCGTAGCTAGTCATGCCTTCGGGCCTGAGGCGAGCGAGATAATGAGCGCACGCTCGTCTTCTCGCTTCGCCCTCTCGACGCACTTGGTGCTCGACACTTGTTTGTTCGAAGGTTTCACATAACCCATCAGGAATGCAAGAGAGGAGAAAGTAGGAAAAAAAGCTAGTAGAGGAGAAACAAACGACCATTCCCATCTAGACCGTCGAAGCAAACATCCTCGCCATTCCTCCACCAGCAGCGCCTGCCATGCCCTTGGCTGCCTCGTCGACCTGAGCGAGGAGGAGGAGGCTCGCAAGCCGACTTTGCTCGTTCGGGACGCGGACGATGCGCCTCGCCTCATCCTCGGCGACGCCCGAAGCGAGAAGCTGGTCAAGCTTTGCCTTTTGACGACCAATGTCGCGCGCGTTGTACGAGAGCGAGTCATGCTCGCGACGGTAGTCATCGAGCGCCTTGGACGTCTGCTCAAGCGAGGACGTGAGCGCCGAAGGGAGTTGCAGGGAGAGCGGGGCGAGGTTGGACGGGAGCAACGCTGAGGAGGTGAGGAGGGATGACGACGACGACGCCGGGAGAGCGAGCGTCGAGAGGAAGGCAGTCACGAGCGAGGAGGAGGTAATACGGATGGGGAGCTCGGAAAAGAGGTTGGAGAAGGTGAGCTTGTGGTCGACAAGGCTGAAGCGAACAGGTACGGTCAGGAACAGCGACTTGACACTGAACATAAGGAACTGGATGACAGACCTTTGAGTGTCGAACTTGCCCTTGGCATAGGCCTCGGCGAAAGAGTTGGAGAACCGGAACGCGCGGAGGGAGATCGTGCCCTGGGTGGACTTTGTCGGGTCTGAAGAGAGAAGCAGGTTCAGTCTGCAGCCTCCATTTGACTGGACCACAGCTGACGAGGAGAGCGACAGCGTAAATGACAACCGAGCCCTTACAGCCAGGGCTGGTTCAGTCTGCGCCGACTCAAGCGGCGGGAGGACTTGGGCCAGACTGTTGTTGCCCTTCCCTCCCGCAAATATCCAAACAGCGCGGCTTGAGCCAGCGGGAAGGTGCATGCTCGAGCGAAGCCAAGTTGTGATGCCAACGATGCACGCCCCAACTCTTGAAAGCCTCTGCCAACCCCGAGCCACACATTGGACCACAGATCGAAATCCACCAAGGACTCACCATAAACAATGACGACGCCCTTGCGGCCACCAACGGACTGGTAGAGCGCCTGGATGTCAACGAGCGCGCTCTTGTAGAAGGCGCCAGTCGGGGACGAGAAGTAGGCTCCGACGACAGAGTCGGCGGCCGAGATCTGCTTGAGCGACTTGATCATCTCGGCGGAGTAGGCAGCGTCTGAGAGGAGGATTTCGAAGAAGGAGCAAGTGCAGAGGGGACGCGCGCCAGCGGAGGACAGGAACAAGGAGAACTTGGGAGTCAGCATACGTTCCACGCATACTTTGGCTCTTGCCCCCTTCCCCAACGACCGAGCACGTAAAAGCCGAGGGCCAAAACGAGCAACGCCTCGTCCACCCGCAGACCGGCTTCAACAGCGCAGAGTGCAAAGGGAAGGGGGCCAGAAGAAAGGTCCACGCACGAGTCGCCCGGTTCGCCGCCTTCTCCTTCTCCTCATCCGCGCCACGCTCGCTCGCCGGGAGCGCCGGGAGCGGAAACGAGTCAATGACCTCGAGCGTGCCGTTCAAGTCGAGTCCGACAAGCTGGCCAGTCGAGTCCGAGCCCAGCGCGTCGTGGGCGTGCTTCAGGATTTTGATCACGACCTAGCAGTGGAAGAACAACGGCGGCGAGCGAGCGAGAGAGAGAGAAGACACGCAAACGACCGTTCATCAGCGCCCAGTAACTAGTCTCGTCGTTTCAGAGAGTCAGGGACCCTCTCACCATGCCGTCAAGCTCGACCTCGGTGATCGGAATGAGGCCCTCGACGTCGAGGCCCGACTTGAGGTCGGCCGGGATCGAGTCCTTGGCCGCCCGGAGGGTAGACGCGTTCGCGGCAGGAGCGGCAGCAGGGGTCGGCGACGGAGCGGCTGGGAGGGAGGCGGCGAGCGCGGCAGCCATGGTCGACATGGTGGGCGGACGAAGGCGAGGGTGGGGTGGTAGGGGGAAGGAGAAGGAGCGGTGAGAGTCAAGAGGAAGTACCAGTAGAGGGAGACGCGCCTCGCTGGACGTCGCGGAAAAACGAAGGGCAAGTTGATCTTCCCACGGTAAGCGCCGCCCTCGCTATGAGCGTAGCCTGATCAGGGAGGGGAAGGAGTGTGATCTGGCAGGCCAAGCGAGCGTGATGGACTGGTCTTAGAGGAAATACAGAATGCGGAATCTTGAAGCGCTAGATGTGGCTGATCGCTGAGAGCCACATTCCACGCAAGCCAAGTCAAACTCCAGATACGACGTTTTACTATGCCTGATGAGACATGCTGAGCGGGTCGGCATAAAGGTGTTTTTGTGTCTCGCGCTATCTAGCTCGCGTCCCGGAGATTTGCATTGTCACTCTCTGTTCTCGCGTGGATGGTCCAGACTGAAAGATGATCGCGGAACGGTATAAGAGAGAGAGCTGGGTAGACAGACTGTCGAGGGGTGGGCAAGAAGCTGCTGTCCTGTTCTACAGTAGATGCCACCTCGAAGGCTTTGTCACCTCGTACATCTCCAGCGTCTACATCGCGGAGTCCAAATCCTCGATACATAGAACGCTTCTGGTCCAGAGACGAGGTGGGGGGATAAGCATGTGCTTGCCAAGAGACTTACCACTTCCCCCTAAGCATGCTCGTCTAAGCACGCTACGTGCCCCAGTGAATGCGTTGTGGTGAAAGCTGTAGGCGTCCGTGATGGAAACACGCTCACAAATTTGAGCCGGATATGATTAGGAGAAACTAGAGGTACGCGAGAAGGAATTAGTATTGAGCCCGGCGAATGATGCCGTCGTGACAATGCCATTGAGGGCGAGCGACATGTGGTGGACACGCCGCCAACCGAAGTGACGCTGCGGGAGCTCAGTGTCGTCTGATAAGCCCGGAACAAGGACCGGAAGGGCTCACCCCAAAGGCAGACACTTAAAGGCTCCCGATCCACCTGGAATGGGTTTGTACTGACGGTCAGGCACCTCATCCGAGGCTCGCAGAACGATCTACAACACGAGGCTTACTTGGCAGACGATGCAACTGGGTATGTCAATACCTCTCATACTACTTCATTCGGGAGAACTGAAGGTTGTTAATGCCAGGAATGGGAGAGAGTGAGAGAGCCGGAGGTTTGATTTCGCAACAGAGACGCGCAGCGTTCTGTGAGTAGAGGATGTCAAGGCACGACCATGTCGAGATCTACAGGATTTGTCGATTCATGAGGAGTTTTGACAGGCGAGGTTCAGGCGCAGTTGAGAGAGGCGAACGTGGGGGGTGAGTAGAAAGGTGGGATGCTCGGGCTGGCCCCCTTCTCGCCATGATGTTGACGGGGGCCGTCCGTGGCCGCCGGCAATGGTTGCGATAAGATTGAGGTCACAATCTGCGTGTGGTGTTTTAAAGTCTATTCATATGATAATCCAGATTGAGATGACTCTGGGAAGGGAAAAGTGTAGTGATGTCGCCGGTGGGTCACTGAGGTATGAGAACTCGAGTGCCTGCCGCGTCCTTCTCCTTTTTGAAAGAAATCCACCTACTTCCCTCCGTTCCGGCATGTTCTTTGAATTCGAACGGAATCTCTGCTGGGGCAACAAATGTGTGCATCTGTGCCGGAGCAAAGGCGGGCCCGGCCCGAACATGCTCGCCCATGTTGATCAACATGCTCGCCGCCTCTCCCAGTCGACTTGATTTCCACTATCACACTTTCGAGGCCTGCGCTTCCTAACAGCTTTCCGAGCCCTTCTGATTGCTCATCCAAGCTCGCCAGCGCGCGCAACTGGCCCTCTTCGACACTCGGAGAGGCTCCCGTTCGTGCTCTTGCCCCTACCCCCCAGCCGGCGACGAGTTCTTCCCCGCCACTCGAGTCCTTGCGTCTTCCAGGCTCTCGGATCCTCAAACCTCTTCTTCACGGCCTTGGCCGACTCTTATTGGCGCAAGGAGCGGCTAAGCTCTTTCAGCAAGAAAATTCCTCTTGTTATTACCCGGTCGATTCCTTCGATTAGCATCTCAGACTTCGACAGAAGAAGCGGCGGGAGATGGACGAGCTATTGTCGCCGCCGCCGCTGATGCTGTACTCATATGATGTTGATGCAGTGTATGTGGGTCCCAACGACTCCTGAGAGCATGGATAATACGTGATGCTTCCGCTCTTTTGAGCCGGGCTCATCCATAGCTCGACGTCCGCTCCCACGCAGCGGATCATCTGTCAGCTCATTATCTCTTCAGGCAAGGTCGCAGCTCCACTTTGCGATTATTGCGCTAGAATTCTAAGGGCACGTGGTTGACAAGCATTGATGAAAAAGTCACAGCCATAGGCCCTGAAGAACAAAAGAAGACCATGGGTATATATCAGAGACAGCAAAGGGGAGCATATATGAGTCCAGTAGGCGGACAGCACGAGGCAGAGGCCAAAAGGAAATCGGAAGGTATAAGAGTTAACAGGGAGGAGGAGATAGTGAGACCCGGAGAAGATAGTGAAGGAAGAAGGAGAGGGCATTCATGGTCCCCCCGCCGCGTCCACCGTCGGAGTTCGAGGAAGAACGAAACGACGAAGGACGCTCGCAAGCACATCCGCACGGAGAGGCTTGACGAGGGTGTCGTTCATGCCTGAAGAGATGCAGAGCGCTTTGGCGGATTGCTGGGCGTCCGCTGAAAGGCCAATGACTATTTGAAGAGGCATCAGCAAAGGCGCACTGTAATGATAAGGACGACGGTCACGTACTCGGGAGGCGATCCTTGATCTTCCGCTTGGACTCGAGTAGACGAATGCGCGAGGCGGCTTGAGGTCTAAATGCCGTCGGGGAAGACGTCAGCGCCGAGTTCAGACACACGCACGAGCACCTGGACACACCCGTCAGAGCCAGGCATGTGGTGATCGCTTAGCAGACAGGCAAAGTATCCGGGCGGGTATTGCTCCCAGACGGCCACGGCTTCAGCGCCATTGAACTGGCGTGGGAGAAAGATCAGCGTCGGAAGAGGAGAGGTGGATGAGAAAAACAGATAAACTCACTGTCGGGATGACGGTGATGCCAAGACGCTCAAGCGTCTTGCACAACAGCTTCGAGGCGACAGCTAGGGAAAATGGGCATAGCATCAGGAGGGATTATTGCGACGGCATGCGAGCGATCCAACTCACGGTTGTCTTCAGCGATCAGGATATTGGTATGCGACAGGATCTATTATGAGAGCGAGTCAGCCATCTTGGTTATGAGAAACGACTCCCGCATCGGACAGACCTCCTTCTCGGCGTCCGTAAACATGTCGATCGTCTTCGTCAACAATTTAGGCGGGACAGCCAGGAGGGCGACACCTTTGCCGTTCCGGAGAGAGAGCACCGTTTGCTGCAGTTTCTCACGTCGGATCGGCAGGTGGAGCCGGACGATATCCCCGCCTGTAACCTGTGAGACCTTAAGGAACTCGCTCGTCGGAACGATGAGGTGCACGATCTCGGGCTTGCCCGGCGACTGTTTGGCGAGCTCCAGCATCTCTGCGAGGTCCCCGGGAGCCTTGATGTCGAGCAGGACGAGCTCGAACCGGCCCGTCATGAGCGCAAAGCGGGTCGCGGCAGGGGTCGTGACGATGTTGACGTTAGCGCCGGCGAGGATGGTCAAGATCAGGTTGGCGTCGGCCTCGGAGGGTGAGGAAACGAGCACTGAGAGGGGTTCGGGGGTGAGGAGGCTCCGCTGAAACTCCATCGCACTCGCTTGTAGTTTTTGGGACTGCGGCGAGTTCACCCGCGAGACCGGAATTGTCCACCAGAAGCGGCTGCCCTTGCCGAGCGTGCTGTCGACGCCAATCTCGCCGTCGAGGAGATGGACAATTTGCCGGCAGATGGAGAGTCTGTGGGGCCACTTCATGTCAGCAGCCGACCCTTTTGCCTGGAAGATGTCTGGCGAGTAACCTACCCAAGTCCCGTGCCTCCAAAGAGCCGGGTGGTCGAGCCATCAACCTGCGAAAAAGGCTTGAAGAGAATCGCCTGATCCTCCTTGGAGATACCGATGCCAGAGTCCTCGACCTCTTCAGAAACAGCAGGGGTTAGCACAATAGTTTAGGGGCAATGTTGGGACCGACGCACCCCAGAGAAGGATGAGTTTGTCGCTTTGGACCGCCTTAGACACTACCGAGAGCCGAGCGATAACCTGGCCGTGATCGGCGAACTTGAGGGAGTTGCCGAGGATGTTGAGCCTGGGGAAAAAGCTTTAGGTTGGTTGCGCGCACAAGAAAGAGAAAGGCCGGATGATGACGCACATGACCTGCCGTAATCGCGAGGGATCCGAAGAAACCATGACGGGCACGTCCTTGGCCACGTCATATGAGAGCTGAAATGTCCAGAGACCTTGTCAGCCACAGATTGGCCGGGACGAGCAAGGCCAGCAGATGCTCACCCTGATGTTCTTCTTCGCGGCCATGGTGATCATGAGATCAATCCCATCCGCGAGGGCGTCCTCGGGGCTGAAGGGCATGACCTCGAGCTTGACGGCACCAGCCTCCAGCTTGCTAAAATCGAGAAGGCTGTCGATGATTTCCAGCAAGAGTTCGCAGCTCCCGCGTGCTGTCGTCACGAAATCGCGTTGTTCCCTGTTTTTTTTTTGAGTGTGATCGCGTCAGCTTGTGGAGAAGGAATGGAGGAACGCGCGAGAGAAGGCACGCACTTGTTGAGCTCGGTTTCGCTGAGGAGACTGAGGAGACCGTAGAAGGAGCTGAAAGGAGTTCGTAGCTCGTGGCTCATCGAACTGTCATTGTTCGGGCAGAAGTGTCAGTCATGTTACTCCTAGTTCTCATCCAGAGTGAGCGCTGACGCACGCGAGGAAGTTGGACTTGATCTTGCTGGCAGCGATGGCATCGGCGCGAGATTTGCGAGCTTCCTCAAGGGCCTGACGAACGGAGGAGAGGTCAACCAAGAGACAGCGGACATATGTATAGAGAGGGCGATACTGACCTTTTTCTGGGCATCAATCATCCGCAGGTTGGCAGTGGTCGCTCTTTGAAGCTGGAGCGAGGGTAACTATGTCAGAAAATAACTTCTGAAAATCAAACGCGACTCGGGCTGTGCGATCACCTTTTTGAAGAGCATCGCGCTGTTCAGAGAGCTCGCACTGAGAAGGGAAAAGAAGGAGACCCGGGTCAACCAGGGATCATAAGACTACTGTCTGCTGTGACTACTGCTCACGCTTGGTTTGCGAGGATCTTGAGGACAGAGACATTCGAGATAGAAAACGCTAGAGAAAAAAGGACACACTACGCCGTCAGAATCAAAACACAAACTGTTGGCGCAGACAGGTGCACTTACCATTGGTGCGGCCCGACGTCAGGTAAATCGCGCCGATGCAAATGCCCTTGGAGCTGATAGGCAGGCAGACGATAGACTTGGGCGAGTCCTTCTCTGCGAATGTTACCATCCGAGGATCCGTCGCCACGTTCGAGACGACCTCGATCTTGCGCGAGCCGAGGACCTGATTAGCGATACTGCGAAAGAGATCGGTCGAGAACTCGGAGACGGGTATGGGTGTCCTAAGAGGCAAGGAAAGGACTCGTTAACACAGGATGATGATGGCTGAACCCAAGGGACACACTCCATGAAAACTGAGCAGGAGCCAGGACGTTTCAGACTCGTGACCACATTGTAAACGTTCTCATGGGCGACAATGATGACAGCAGAGTCAGCGCCAGAGTCTAGGATGGGGCGAGATGAACGGGGGTCAGCATGTGCGAACCGGAGAGATTTTGCGGCCCAGGCTTACTGTCGATCATGAGTCTGAGTTTGGAAAAGAAGTTGGTCAGACAAAGTGATCAGAGCAGGGAGAGTAAAGCGAAACGCACTCGGTCAAGCTTTCGAGCGTCGCGTGCAATGAAACGTCCCCGCTGATGATCTGCGACGACCGGATGATGGCTGGGAAACAGGGATTGTTCAGCCGCGAGGTTCTTCAAAGCACGTGCTTGCAGGCACTCACCAGCCAAATCATCGACGGTGAGCGAGGCAAAGTTAAGCCCCGTCTCGGCCATGATCTGGTCCGAGTCGCCTGTGTACGGAGTCTCGAGCGAAGATGGGGACGGCAGCGAGGCCGCCGGTCCGACAGACATGAGCTGATCGGTTTGTATGCCGATCTGCAAGGAAAGGGCACGAGCTAAATCAGTCCCCATTGTTGCATGACCGCAAGGGGTTGTCTCCTCGCACCTCTGCCGAAAACTTGGACACCGGACCCAATTCCAGGCAGGCACCAGACCTCCTCGACAGTTGGGTTGCCGTTCCATAGGCTCCGAGCTCTGTGATGATAATTGTGAAAGATCAGCTTCGAGCACGAGCGACCAAGTCAAGCGAGCAACGCACGATTGAGACGTGAGATGCCCCGCGCCTGGAGTTCCCTGCCGAGCAGGTCGACGCCGACGCGGCGGAAGTGGCTCCCCGACAGGTGCATCGCGAGCGCCTAAGGATTTGTGCATACATCAGCGCTTCTATTCTGAACAGTACAAGATCTGATCCTCACACCTACCTCGTCGTATGAGTAGCCCTGCTCGCTTGCAAGCTTGATAGCCTGGTCGTAGAGCCTGAACGACTGTTGAGAGTCGCCGTCGAGCGAGGCGAGCTCAGCCTCGACGAGCCGGATCCAATGGAGGTAGTTATTAGAAGCTGTCTCGAGCCATCTTGAGATGAATGCTTGGTTTAACTCGATCTGGGTTTGCAGCGCGAGAGAGAGCAGAATCAGAAGTCCGGTTTGATGGGTCCAAGCGAGCGAGCGGGCGTCTGACCTGCTTCTGGTATCGCGCCTCCTCCTCAGGCGAGAGACCCTCGCCCTTGCGGATGACTTCAATGAGCGAAAGCGAGTGGTAATGGGCGCAGAGCCGCACGTGATAGTGGTTCGGGTGCCAGACGCGGTCGTCCCACAGCGTGAAGCCGAGCTCGGCCGCGGTCTCGAACCACCCGAGTGCGTGGAGTGCGAGAAGCTTGTAGCCTGAGCGGCAGAAGAGCCAGTGGGGGGAGACGTCAGTGAATTGAGAAAAGCGCAGAACTAGTAAACACACCGAGATAGAAGTGCCGCGGCACAGACTCGATGAGGGCCAGGTCATCGTCGGTGAGCATTGTCGTCTCAGTGTCGTCCTCGTCATCAACAAAGATGGTCTCGGGAGATGCCGTCGAGGTTTTGCCAGCGATGGCCTTGATGCTTTAGGGGCGGGAAGTGAGACGACCGTCAGTGTGTGGGACGGAGATGACAATGAAGCCAAGACTAACGCTCCAGCGGGGCCACGGGCCATCCAGACGATGTGCCTGGAGAGGAACGATCCTAGTTAGCTTGAAAGAAGTTTCAGCAGGAAGGAAATGAGACACTTACGTCGTCTGCCCCCACTCAGCGATCTGATCCAGCGTCTCCTCGCAGGCGATAAGAAGCTCAGCAAAGTGGATGCCGGCGTACAGCTTGGCAGCGAGCTGCAAAGGGATGATCAAGTCAGCGAAAAAGCTACGGGCGGTCAGGACTTGAGGAAGACTGACACCGTGGGCGGCGGCGAAGCAGACTGGGTACAAGCAGAGAAGATGGTCAGTGAGACCTTCTCATCAATGACAAAGGGCGATCTCTAACTCACCATAAGACCGGTCACCTGCAGCCTTGGCGTACTTGCCTGCAAGAGTGAAGCGAGACACGTTGGCCGACTGTCAAAAGATCGTCATCAGCAGGTGATTGTCAGTCGATCAGACGGGACGCGAAGCAGCTTGCTCACCAAAGGGTTACCGTCGTGTGGACCGATGAGGCCTCCGTCTACGAAAGGGGTTAATTGGTTAACGGAAGAGTTCGACCCATAAGCCAACAGGAGGAGAGACGCACAAAGCAAGAATACCCGTCTGAAGAGGTGCTAAACGGGTCAGCTCGGGGGTCGCCATCGATCAAACCGAGAGATACAAGCGCACCCTCTGTCCGTGTTGGACCCGTGCATCTCGGTGAGCTTTAACGCAAGCCGGCCGACCTCTCCGGCAAACTGGGGGAAAGAGAGGATACTGGTCAGCGAGGGTCCCGCAAGGCTCAGAGCAAAGAACTGAGACGTACAGGAAACTTGTCAAGCTCCTCTGAAGCCGTGGCGGAGAACCAGACCCAACTGAAAGTGGCTGGTCAGCAGCTTTTCAAATCGAGGAAAGACGGGGCGAGGTCGAGACGGACCCTGTGCTGGTCGAAGCGGTGTGTCCGTAACTGAGAACGATTAAACGTCAGCTGTGCTCATAAACAAGAAAAAAAGGGTCGCCAACATACTCAAGGGAGAGCTCGACGAGCTTAAGCCCAATAAGGTCGTGCAGGCCACCCCCATTGTGCCGAGACGCCCAGTAAGCAACCGTTGCACACTCGGAGAGAATTGTCGATGCAAGCTCGATGATTTCGGAGTTTGCCCGCGGGAGGGCGACAATCGCATCAACGCCGAGCTTGATGATACGCGCGCTGAGCTTGACGTGCCTGTGAGGAAGAGGGGGCATTTAGTGGCAGAAAACAAGCGAGGCGAGAGAGACGGACGCACATCTCTGCCGCTTCGGCTTCGGTTGTGCCTGCCGATAGCTTGACGTTAAGAGCATCGAGGGCACGGAAGAGTAGGTCGGCCGCCTGAGCGAGGAAACGGAGGAAATTGAGTCCGTCAGGCCCGTCATACATCAACCGATCATAGTATGGGGCGGTTATTCACCTCGGGCAGGTCAGTCTGCGCCCACGCAGTCTGGCTTGCGAGTCTGAGTGTCTTCGCCTTGTCGAACGGCTGGCAGGCTCGGACGAGGAGGTCGTCGAGGATCTCGCGAGCCTCGACGAAGCCGTCGTCACCCTTCCATGTGAGGAGCGAGGCGATCGCAGAACGGAGGTCGAAGGTGCGTTGAAACTGTAAGGGAGAGAAAGGAAATGAGGGACTGGCCTGGTCACGGGCCGAAGCAGCAGCTGTCGAACACTCACATCCTTCTCCCAGCCGTCCTCCGGTCTAAGCGACTCGCAGGCTTGAAAGTAGCGGAGAGCAACGATTTGGGCACCTTGGGTCTGCAGGAAGAGGAAGAGAGAGATCAGTGGCGCCCTACTGATGAGACGATGTCACGAGTGCTTCAAACGACGCACGAGCGCAAGGTTGCCAGCTTGTCGGAGGATGTCGCGATACTTCTCATTCGGGCGCAGCAAGAGCGTTGGGATGCAGCGGGTGATGTGTTCAGCGACAGTAAAGATGTCATGCTTAGGACGACTGAGGAGTATGTCGACAATCTAGGGGAGGACGCTCTTTCAGCAAGTGCACGGACGCGGACGCTGCCACAATCAGCTTCACCTTGAGCAAGAGAATCTGTATTTGCTCCGGCTTGAGATTCTTTATTGCTAAATTGATGGCAGCTTGACGGTAGCGGTCGTGACTGCGTGTGAAAGAACTGATGAGCGCCTGACTGACCATCGACGGGCCAAAGAGAAGAAGACCGACGTGAACGAGCAGCTGTCTCGGCCCTTGGAGGTGATCCAGCCCTCGCTGAGCGCGAGCGAGAGGCCCGAGATCGACGCCTTGGCGTATACCTGATTGTTGAAGGGCTCATCCTCCGAATCCTCGCTCGTGGTTGTGTCGTCCGAGTCGGACTCGGAGTCGATGACCGAGACAATGCTGAGGGAAGAAGCGAGCCAGAGGTCAGAGACATGCTGATGTCAAGCTTAAGGTAAGACTTCAATTCACTCTCGAAGTTTGATGGTCTCGCCAAAGAAGGAGGCGACGACGAGAAAGCGCTTGACCTCCTTCGGGAGGTCCTCGAGGTGCGAGACAATGAACTGGAGGTCGCACGCGTTTCCTGAGTTGGCAAGCGTCGAGAAGAAGCTCGATTGGATGCTCTCGAGGTTGTAGCACCACTGGTTGGCCGCATAATCGAAGAACAGGTGATCGTGTCGCTTGAGCGCGAGCAGCATGTCACGAATCGTAAAAGCGTTGCCCTGGGTGTGCTGAACGATGAGCTCGACGAGCGGGACAATATCCGAGGGCGGCTGGTGGAGGGTCCTTGAGACGTAGGAGCTGACGGCGTCGAGGGAGAGCGCGCCAAGCGTGATGTAAGTTGCGCGGCTGCCAGTGCCGAAAAGCTCCTTGATGCGGGCGACGAAGACTCTGATGGACGGAAGAACAGAATTGAGCGCAAATCTGTCACTTGGGGAGATAGGCAAGCTACACACTCGGACTCTTGTCGAATTGTGACGATGATAAGCATCCGGATCTTAGCGGACGCCAATGAGCGAATGAGGTCAAGCGATGCATCATCGGCGTCGTGCAGGTCCTCGAGGAGGATGCTCAGAACTAAGAGGTAAATTGCAATCGTATCAGTTCACTGCTGCAATTCTCAGGTGAGGTACCTCCGACAGACCCTTGATTTGCGCCAGTGTTGACATGATATCTAGAACGAGCGACTTGAACCTCGCCTGGGCTTCCTTGGGCGCGAGCTGCTCGAGAGGAGGCCAGTCTTCAAGACCAAAGCGTTCCATGATGTTAAAGAGTTCCGGGACTGAGCTGAAAAGGAGCTGGACGTTGGACAGCTGCGGGCCGAGGCGGAGCTTGAGGGCGTCGACGAAGGCTGGGAGGTCCGCCGGGTACTCAATTTGCAGTTGGCGGAAAACGTAGGAAAAGCACGTCAGGGCGGCACTGTACGGCGACTTGACAGCGGGGTCTGAAGAGCAAGAATACTATGAGCCCCAGTGTACAAAGCGAGGCGACGCGAACGACGCCAACTCACCAAACTTGGCCACGCCGTAGAACCCCATCTGACGGAACGTCGTCTGGGACTCAAGAGCCAGTGCCGACTTGCCCACCCCGCTCGACCCCATAATGATGATCGCCCTAGCGCTCGCAAGTCGCTCCTTGGTGTTTCCATGCGTCCTTTTACGTCGACCATTTGAGTCCACGGTCGACGCATTGCTGCTTCCACCGACACTCCCCTTCCGGCCGTTTAGATGCTCCAGATTGCTCTCCTCTATGATGCCTTCCTCTGCACGGAGCTTCCCCAGTGCGCCTCCAGATCCCAAAATCCCTATCGCTCCTCCACCAACGCCGCTCCCGCTCCCGCTCCCGCCACCAGCAGCGTTAGACGTCTGGCTCCCGCTCCCAATGGAACTCATCGAGTCAATCGTTTGCACGCCGGCGCCACCCGTCGTCGTCGTCGCGCAGATATTGAACGTCGCCGTAGTGTGGCCCGTCGTAGACCCTGTTAACCCTGCCGACGAGTCCTTCGCTGACGTGGGATACAGCATCTTGCTCCTCCCAACTGTCGAAGCCCCTGGTCCTGCTGACGCGGAATAGAAGAGCGAGTGCGTCGACGAGACCCTCCTCGCGACGGCATGGATCGTATCCAGCTCGCGCTGCCTACCAAAGAGCGCTGTCGGCAAGTTGAAAGTCGAGCACTTGTCGGCCGAGGCGATCTCAAAGTAAGGAATGAGCTCCGAATCAGCGGTCCTTGTCCATCCCTCTGCGAGCAACGCGCTGCATCGGCTGAAGTCGGCTCGGAGGCCGACGGGGCTGCAGTACCGCTTGTCGGGGTCCTTCTCGAGGAGCTTGGCAATAATGTCGGAGATGACCCGGGGGACGTCGAGGCGTTGCTCGTGGACACGCGGAGGAGTTTTAGTAACGATGGCGTTAAAGATGTCACTGGAATTGCCGTCGAATGGGTTAGAGCCCACAAGGAGGGCGTAGAATGTGACACCAAGGGAGTAAAGGTCTGCGGAGGTGGTGTACGTGGGGGGAGGGGGGAGGAGAGGAGCATAACGGAGGGTTTCAGGACCACGGAAAACAGATAAAGGACATCGACCACTCACCGGTCCGGTAATCGCTCGCATACTGGACCCTCCCCGTCTGCTCGGGCGCCAGGTAGGCAATCGAGTCCCGTATCCGCCTTCTTTCGTCTTCTGCGGCCGTTTCCGCCTCAAGAACAAGATTTGACGGCCCACCCAATCCCTCGAGAGAGACGGACCGATTTCCGAAATGGGCAAACTGAACGGTCCCCGCCGACTGGGACCAGACAAAAGCGTTGGGTCGGATCTCCCGGTGAGCGATCGACCGGGCATGCAGGACCTCGAGACAATGGGTCGCTTGGGATGCGAACTCAAGGAACGACGGGATGTCGACCTCGACGTGACCCCGGGCTGCATCCTCATGCAATTGCTTGAAGGCCTCCTCGCCCGCAGACCCAGGGCTCAATCCATCGGGGCGGCTCGTCTGCTCCACTAGGAGCGCGTCGATCTCGGCGGCCAGATCATGCTGCACAGGCGAGGCCCTCGATGGGGTGCGAGTTTCGTCGTACTCGCTTGGAGGGACCATTGCCATCTCCTCCCTTGTGAGGCCGTGCTCAATATCTTCGCTTTGGTGAGGTTCTGTTGGAAAGAGGAACGTCTCGCTGTCCCGCTGGGGGAAAAAGCACGCGAAGTGGTTCGGACCGGGGTGCTTGAGGATCAGGACGTTGACGCCGCCGCGGTCAGGAGGGACAACGTAGCTAGAGCAAAGGTGAGTCGGCCTGTCAACAAAATCTAGATAGAGCGAAAGCGTAATAGTTGGAAACCCACTAGTCGATGATCCTCAGGCCCTTGCTGGCGGCCTCGAGGCCGCTCTGGCTGAGCTTGGTGAGAGTGAGGACCTCACGCTCGAGGGTGAGGCCCGCCGCCGAGGAAGTGGCTGCGATCTTGGCAAAGACCTTCTGGCCGTCCTCGAGGTTTGCGCCTGTGGGTTCAGACTCAGCTGGATGAAGGCGAAGAGCGAAGAAGGGAAGGACCACTCACCCTCGGCGATAGTCGTTCTGGAGAAGCAGCAGCAGCACACGCGTGTCGAACCTCGGTCAGCATTCACGAGCGCGCCCTCGTCTGTTGTCGTACATGCGACGTCGCGCTTCAAGCCCAACCCACTCACGATGATCCAATATCCTTCCACGCGTACGGTGTCTTGAACGCGAACCGAGGGACGCTCAGCACCGGCAACGCCGTCCTCGCGGACGAGGACCCGACGGAGGACGCCGACGAGCCGGCGGGGCCGTCTACGTCTCCGGGGAGGTAGAAGAGGTTGGGCATATGCTCCTCGCGACCAAGCCGGCGCTTGAACACGCGGGAGGGCATGGTAGGGAGGGGGTTGAAGGGACGGCGGCGCGGAGGGGGGAGGTGTGAGAAGAGGGAGAAAGAGCGGGTCGAGGAGCACTGCAGCAAACAGCCGCCTAGTCGTGCGTGGGAGGAAGGAGTTGCTTCCTAAAAGTTTGATCCGACTTTCCTCCTCGTCTTCCACGCGCGCAGCCAGGGACTGGTGAGCGGTGTTGGTGGTCGAGAAATGCCTGCTGTCCTCTCCCCTGCGCGTCTCTGTGCTCCGCGCTCCGCGCCCCCCGCATCCCCTTGCCCTCGTCACTAGGCGCCTCTTCGCTCACACACCGTTTGCACGCGAGAAACGCATTCCGAGCTTAGCTTCCAGATAAGGGGTCCCGCAGGGGATGGAAAGGGCAGCGAATGCAAAACACCTTTAAACCACACACGTCATCGCCGAGCTTGTTCTAAGCTCCCTCTTCTGTCCGTCGACCCCGGTGGATATCGATCTGATGCCATCTCCGGATCCATCCTCGAGCTGGCTTCAATGTGTCCACGCGAACTCCGCAATCGTGCAGACGAGCGGAATGCCATGGCCGCTTACATGCAAGCCCAGGCCTCCAAGGCGCAGCAGTAGCAGCGCAGGATCTCCTCCTCACGGCAGGAACAGACTAGCCCGAGTTCCAACTCTCCCTTCTTTGCCTGTTTCTCTCTCTCGTCTCGTTCCTAGCACGCTGCGGAATACGTCGGGCCTGCTTCCCCGCCCAGTGGGATGCGGTCCAGCTCCAACCGTTCGCCTGGAGATCAAGAGAAAGAGGCAGGGCTGGAGACTCTGAGCGAGGCTTGACCCCATGTCCACCGCCCGCCCAAGCCAGATGCAAGAAGACGACGAGACGAGGCCGATGAGCTCGCCGGATCCGGGAGATCTCAGCTCGCTCGCGCCGCCGTGGCCCGTTGCGGCGGCGCGGTCTCGGCGCGCCCGCCCCTTCCCTCGCTGGCTTCTCTTCCTGCCGTCTCGACCAACATTCTCTCGCCCGGCATTCCTTCCTCCCAACCACATCCTCCAACCGTTCCCCTCCCCTCTTCTTCTCGGCCCCCTCCCCTTCTCCCCTTCTCCTCGATCTCTATCCTCCCGCCTTGACGGCCGGCTACCTCCCTCCTCCCATCCCATCCTCTTCTCCCAGGCGTCTGCGTCGCCCCTCACTCAACATCTCCCCTTGCATCCGTCGCCGTCACCCAACAGGCACCAGCACCAGATCCATCGCCCCTTCCCTCGCCCATCGCCCCTCATGCTCGTCTCCCCTGCCTCTGTTCTCTTTACCCTCGCCGCCTTCGCCGCTGCCGCTCTCCCCACCGCCAGAGCAGCCGGTGCTCCCGGCGACGACCCCTTCTTCGGCGTCCACTCGCCCTCGGCACTCGTTCGACGCTCTCGCCAGCACCACAGCTCCTCCTACCACCGCCGTGTCCCCATCCCCGAGCCTGCCCCAGTTGCCGTCCCGGTCCAGATCTCTTCGCCCTCCACACCCGGGACGCCCCAGCGGCGGTCGCACGACGACGGCCCTTTGATGCCTCAGCGGCGCTCCCACGAGCCCCTGGCCGAGCGAGGCGAGTACAAGCGGTCGACGTCGTCGTCATCTCCTCCGACTCGCCGTAGGGTCGTCGCGAGGTCGCCCGGGGGAGCCTGCCCGACCGTTGGGCTGAGTGCCAATGTCACCTTGTCATCGGCGTCCGTGCCTGCCCCGACGGCGACACCCATCCTCGAGAGCGACAACGGGATCCTGACCATCACGACCGTCGAGCTTAACACCATGCTCACGACTGTCACCGTCGACCCGGCAACACCCACTTCTACCGCCGTCGTCTCTCAGCCGGTCGTCATCCCCTCGAGCATGCCCGTCACGGACGGCACCGTCGACCCGGATGGCGTCGGGCCCTTCAGCGGGGCCGGAACGTGGTTCAAGGAGTGAGCACGCCCTCATCTCCCCACCTCGTCGCATGACACACAGCTAACGATCATGCTTTCCCCCAGCTCGCACAACGCTTGTGGCAAGGCGATCCAGCCCTCGGACAAGGTTGTCGCCGTCTCGGCTGCGCTTTTCGACAGCTGGCCGTGGGTCCCATTCTTCTCCATCCGATCTCGGCACCCGCTTCTCACTCGCTCACTCCCTCCCCTGTTCCCTCTTCAGTGGCTTCGACAGCGCGAACCCGACTGCCAACCCGATCTGCGGCCGTAAGCTCGCCGTCACACTCGCTTCGTCGCCCTCTTCCACGCCCGTCGAAGTGACCGTGGCCGACCGGTGCCCGACGTGCCAGAGCGAGCGGGACCTCGACTTCACGTCCTCAGTCTTTGCGTCACTCGTCCCTGGCGGTGTGGACGTTGGCCGTGTGGCGGTCACATGGTCGTGGATCAACTAAGGCGGTGGTGAGAAGAGGAGGAAGATCGTAATTAGTTGCACGCACACGGCTGGACCTTGCTGCAGCACACAGTCATCTAAGTAATATTCCTCTCTCTCTCTTCCTTGCCTTTGCATTTTGTCTGTCTACCTACACGTTGAGTTATGCTATGCCTATGGGATTTTGGGAATCCATCTGCGCCCCACCAGTGAAGCTAGCGCGCGACGAGGACAGTAGATCGACCGGACCGTGCGGGCTCCAAATTCGAGGCGCCCCTCTCCCTCTCTCTCCCCTTTCTCTCTTCGTCGTCTTCAACCTCTAACCCACCCCCCCCCCCCCCCCTCTTCATCCCCCCCTCCGCTCCTTCTTTCCTCCGCCATGGTCCGGAAGCAGCTTGACGCCCGCATCCCGGCCCTCATCGGGAACGGCGTGCAGAGCAATCACCGCTCGTTCTTCGTTCTCGTTGGCGACCGAGGCCGCGACCAGGTTCGTCTCGTCCTTCTCCGGCCGGCGGGCGGCCTCCACCGTCGGCCCTCGGTTGCCTTTCATCCAACCACTCCTCCTGACAGAAAGCACATCATGGGACTGCACTCTAGGTCGTCAACCTCCACTTCCTCCTCTCTCAGACGAGGGTCACCGCCCGACCATCTGTTCTCTGGTGCTACAAGAAGGATTTGGGTTTCACGTCGTGCGTCCTCTGTCGTTCTGTCTCTCTTCTAGCGCTACGCGATAGGACCCTGCTTTGCCTTGAGACCTCCACAAGAGAAATTCACTCGTAGCATGGATGTGGCATTGGGTGAGGGCTAGAGAGTGGAAGGGCTTCGGTCCTACGCGCATGTTCCCCTTTCTCCAACACCTGACTGCAGCGCGACGATGAAGCCTTCCAGCGTGTCGCCCTCGCTTCGAATGTCTCCATCCAAGGCAGGGAGCCGGCTTGGGCCGACCCTCTAGATCGTCCTCGGCTATCGTCGCCTTTCTATCTGGGTTGTGGTGCTTTCAGGCAGTCTTCTTCCGTGGCGGCCCGCATCGACCCCCCCTCCCTTCCTGCCTGCACAACTCAGGCGCTGACCTACCGACCAACCCTTCTCCAGTCATCGCAAGAAGCGCGAAGCCAAGATCAAGCGTGACGTTAAGCGTGGTATTCGGGAGGCCAACGAGCAGAGCCCCTTTGAGCTCTTCGTTGCCGTCACCGACATTCGCTACACGTTTGTCCCTTTTCCCCTCGCATCCAAGTCTCCTTCCCTTGCTTACCCCTTTCCCTTTCCCGCAGTTACTACAAGGATTCTGAGAAGATCCTCGGTCAGACGTTTGGCATGCTCGTTCTCCAGGACTTTGAGGCCCTCACACCCAACCTCCTCGCTCGGACGGTCGAGACTGTCGAGGGTGGTGGAATCGTCGTTCTGCTTCTCCGGACAATGAGCTCGCTTCAGCAGCTCTACTCCATGACCATGGTGCGTCCATCCACAGAGAGAGGAAAGAGCCTTGCTGACAGTGCTCTCCCAGGACGTTCACTCGCGCTTCCGGACAGACTCTCACGCCTCGGTCGTCCCTCGGTTCAACGAGCGCTTCATCCTCTCCCTCGGCAGCTGCGACGACTGCCTAGTCCTTGACGATGAGCTCAACGTCCTCCCGATCTCCAAGGGCAAGGACATCGTCCCCGTCTCGGCCGGAAAGGGCAAGGCTGGCGAGAAGCCCGAGCTTAAGGGTCTTAAGGAATCCCTTGAGGACACCAAGCCCGTCGGGGAGCTCGTCAAGCTCGCTAAGACGCTTGATCAGGCGAAAGCCATTCTCACGTTTGTCGAGGCCATCGCTGAGAAGACCCTCTCCTCCACGGTCACTCTCACCGCCTCGCGTGGTCGAGGCAAGTCGGCCGCTCTCGGTCTCTCGATTGCAGCGGCCCTCGCTCACGGATACTCCAACATCTTCCTAACCTCGCCCTCGCCGGAGAACCTCAAGACCCTGTTCGAGTTCATCTTCAAGGGTATGGACGCTCTCGGCTACGAGGAGCACCTCGACTACGACATTGTCCAGTCGACGAACCCGGACTTCAACAAGGCTATCGTCCGCGTCAACGTCTTCCGGGGCCACCGGCAGACGATTCAGTACATCCAGCCCCAGGACGCTCACGTCCTCGGTCAAGCCGAGCTCGTCGTCATCGACGAGGCCGCGGCGATCCCGCTCCCGCTCGTCCGGAACCTCATCGGCCCCTACCTCGTCTTCATGGCCTCGACGATCAACGGTTACGAGGGTACCGGTCGTTCCCTCTCTATCAAGCTCATTCAGCAGCTCCGGGAGCAGACGCGGGCCTCGACGCTCCCCAAGGACCCGAACCCTTCGGACGATCTCCGGCCCTCGACGTCGGCCAAGCCCGCCCCGGCCAAGCAGGCCGGCCTTTCGCGCACGCTCCGGGAGATCAAGCTTGAGGAGCCGATCCGGTACGGCCAGGGCGACAAGATTGAGAAGTGGCTCAACACGGTCCTCTGCCTCGACGCCTCGGTAGTCTCCAAGAACGTCCAGGGTTGCCCGCACCCTCCGGACTGTGAGCTCTTCTACGTTGACCGGGACACGCTCTTCTCCTTCCACCCGGCCTCGGAGCTTTTCCTCCAGCGGATGATGGCCCTCTACGTCGCGTCTCACTACAAGAACACTCCCAACGACCTCCAGCTGATGAGCGACGCCCCGGCGCACCACCTATTCGTCCTTCTCCCACCGATCAAGGAGGACGACAACACACTCCCGGATCCGCTTGTCGTCCTTCAAGTTGCGCTTGAGGGTCAGATCTCCAAGGATGTTATTCTCAAGTCTCTCGCTCAGGGTCTTCGCTCCGGTGGAGACCTCATCCCCTGGCTCATCTCTCAGCAGTTCCAGGACGACGATTTCGCGATGCTCTCCGGAGCGCGCGTCGTTCGGATAGCGACCCACCCGGACTACGCCGGCATGGGCTACGGTGCGCGTGCGATGCAGGCGCTCACCCAGTTCTACCAGGGTGAGCTCTCCAACCTGGACGAGCTGCCCGAGTCCAACCCGGAGCACACGTTCTCTGCGCGGGAGCCTACGGAGGCTGAGGGCAACCTTCTCACCGAGGCGATCGCCATCCGCGACCCCAAGCGCATGCCTCCTCTCCTCCAGCGTCTCTCGGAGCGTCGGCCCGAACCGCTGGACTACCTCGGAGTCTCGTACGGTCTCACGCCGCAGCTTCTCCGGTTCTGGAAGCGCGCCGGATACGTCCCGCTGTACCTGAGGCAAACGCCGAACGACCTTACGGGCGAGCACTCATGCGTCATGCTCAAGAGCCTCGGGTCGAGTGTTGCGGAGGAGGAGAACTGGTTGACGGCGTTTGCGCAGGGTGAGCAGGGCGTTCTCTTTCTTCTCCGTTGGATCACGAGAAGGCTAACTTGCTCTCCCCTCTAGACTTCCGGAAACGATTCCTCTCGCTCCTCTCGTACAAGTTCCGTGAGTTCACCGCCTCGACCTCGCTCAACGTCATCGACGCCGCCTCGGCGGGCGCGAAGCGGGACGCCTCCCGCTCGCTCCAAATGTCGGAGCTCTCGATGCTCCTCACGCCGTTCGACCTCAAGCGACTCGAATCCTACGCGAACAACACACTCGACTACCACGTCGTCCTCGACCTCCTTCCGACGGTCGCCACCCTCTTCTTCGACCAGCGTCTCCCGGCGGACGTCAACCTCTCCCCGGTGCAGAGCTCAATCCTCCTTGCTCTCGGACTCCAGCGCAAGTCGATCGAGGACATCTCGGCCGAGTTGCCGCTCGCGGTCTCGCAGGCGCTGGCACTCTTCATCAAGGCCGTTCGAAAACTCTCGAGCTCGCTGCAGTCGGTCCAGAGGAACGAGGTCGTTGCCTCCATGCCGGAGCGCGACCCGAAGGACGTCGTGAGGAAGGTGGTCGGCGAGGACGGGAAGACCATGACGGCGGGGGAGTGGAAGCCGGTGGAGCAGACGCTCGACGAGGAGTTGGCGGAGGCTGGGTCGGAGGAGAGTCGGAGGATGAAGGCGATGCAGCGGGAGATGATCGACTCGCTCGATCTCAGCCAGTGAGTGACTTGCCCTCTCTCTCTTTCTCTCTCCTCCTTCTCCCTTGTTCGTGTTTGAGACTCAGGGGCTGAGAGCTGATCACGCTGAAGAATGCAGGTACGCGATTAATGAGGAGGACGGCGACTGGTCCGAGGCCCATCGGCGCGCTCAGCAGCTCGCCTCGGCTCCGGGTGGCACGTGCAACCTCAGTAGCGTCGTCAGCGTCAAGGGCAAGGCGGCGGCGCCAGTGGTTGCGGAGGAGACGGAGGTGGCGGCGGCGGCGGCGGGCAAGAAGCGTAAGGCGGAGGAAGGCGGAGCGCAGAAGAAGAAGAAGCACGATGCGGGACGGAGGAAGTCCGGTGGCAAGAAGTAGGTAGTTCGATCGATCAATCTCATGGGCTTGTTTCTTAGCTCGTCGTTCGTCTCAAGCAAGTCCAGCCATGAAAAGAAGCCAAGGCGGTCGGAGAAGAGCGAGTGCGGGAGGAGGCCGTTCGGCCTGTGCGTTCGCTCATTCACGCTCGAAAATCGAGCGGCTCCTCTGCCTGTCTGTTTCTCTGTCTCTCCTCCACCACCCAGTCACGTCCCTCCCTCGTTTACCATGGTCTCCTTTTCGTGCGAAGGCTGCTGCGAAATCTTCAAGAAGCCCAAGCTTGGTGAGCTCCCTGGCCAGCCATCCCTCCTTGTTGCTCAGCCCAGCCAGGTTGGTTGACTGACTCGGAAGTCTTGCCCTTCTCTCGCGCTTCCTAGACCAGCACTCTGGCCGGTGCCGCGCTCCGTTCACGTGCATCGACTGCTCCAAGACGTTCCGGAACCGCTCCGAGTGGAGGTGAGTCGCCTGTCTTCTCCTTCGGACTGGGTTCTCGACGCGACGCGAACCAAGGGGGGGAGTGGGGGGGGGGGGGGGGGGGGAGCTCGCGCGCTGACTTTCCTTCTGGACGCGTCGTCCTGGTGACTCCCGCGTCTGTCTCTTTCTCCAGCGGCCACACGTCGTGCATCTCCGAGGCTGAGAAGTATGAGAAGACTCTCTACAAAGGTCCCCCTGGCAAGAAGGTTGGTCCAGTCGGGACTCTCTCCCTCCGACGCGCGTGGCGCTGACCTTGCTGCGCGCGACGTGCAGCAGAATGCCCCGAAGAAGGCTCCCAAAGACCCGTACGCCGCCAACTTTGCCGCGATGAACAACAGGCCCGTCGTCCCCCCTCCCCAGCCGGAGAAGGTCGTCGTCGAGTCCGTCAAGCCGGCGGTCGTGGAGGTCGCTACCCCCGGCTCGGAGCTTCCTTCCGTTGGAGAGTTGAGGGAGGAGGAGAAGGCCGAGAAGAAGAAGAAGAAGAAGGCGGCGAAGGAGGAGGAGAAGAAGAGCAAGAAGCGGAAGGCGGTGGAGGAGATCGAGGTCGAGAGTGGTGAGTTGCGATGGTGGCCATGGGCGCACGCAGCTTCCAAGCTGATCCCCTCCATCACAGCCCCTGCCTCGGAGCTGACGATCATCGCTGCTCCCGTTGGCGCTGAGCTCCCTGCTCCGAGTGAGGTCCGGATGGCGGCGGCGGAGGAGGAGAAGAAGGAGAAGAAGAAGAGCAAGAAGGCCAAGACGAAGGCTGATGCTGCTGGTGCGCATTTCCACACCAAGCGGGATAAATCTTTACTCTTGCACGAACTGACGCCCCGGGTGCTTTCCAGCTGAAGAGCTCGCCCCAAAACCGACCATCGTTGCCCCGACCGAGGGAGACGCCGAGGCAGAGGCCGTGCGCAAGGCGAAGAAGGCTGCGAAGAAGGAGGCGAAGAAGGCGGCGAAGAAGACGGCCACGGCCGCTGTTTCTGCCTAGATATGGAGAATGGATGAACGCATGTCGATCGATGGGGTGCGGTTAGCGCCAGGCCGATTCAGAGTGATTTAGCTCGCTGTGACGCCGACGTCAGCTTGGAGGCGCCGGGGGGACAGGCCTCCCCCGCTCCTCTAGCTGCACCTCGGTCGGCCGCGTGCTTCGCCCCGAGGCGTGTCCTCCACATGAGTAACACGCAATTTACAAACCTGCCCTTACTTTGGTGCTTCGTCAGCTCCGCCATGTCAAAGGCCGACCTGGCTCCTGGGCCTGCGAACAAGCAAGCGCATACATCCAGGCTGGTGTTCTCGGCCCCACGCGCGCCGCAATTGCACGTGCAAGAGCAGTCGAAGGAGGAGAGGGCCATATGACGAGTGACCGACCAAAGAGCGAGAAGGGGCGGGCCACCGCTGGCTCGCCAAAAGGCAGCGAGGGAAATGAGATACGGATGACGTAGATAGGCCGGAGTCTCCAAAGCCCGCCCGCTTCTAGAAGGGGACGACGCGTCAGCCGAAGTCTTGCTTTGCTTTGTCTCCACCAACCGCCATCCTTCCCTCACCCTCACCCTCGCCCCTCGCTCCTCGCTCCTCGCTTCAGTTCAACCCCTCAAGAACTTTTCGGTCTCTCCTCACCCCCAGATCACCGTCAATAGCTTCTCAGGTCGTTCGCCGCCGCAGACGCCAGATCTTTCGCCACCTAGTCACCCAGCCCCACACCTTCCTCTTCCTCCTTCCTTCTTAACCATGCCCGTCATTTGGGGCTTCGACCTCCGCGAGTTGAGCTTCAAGGCCTTCTCGTCCAAAAGAATGTTCGACAAGCGTTGGAGGCTTCGTCGAGAACGTTTCGGTGAGTGTTTGAGTGGTTCACCTCTTCCCGCGGTCCAGCGAGCTGAAATCAGTCTCTAGTCCTCTACCAACTCGCCATGATAATTTGTTTGGCTGCAGAATGTACTGCGACGTATAGTCTGGCAAAATGTGAGAGAAAAAACGAAATCTGGCAGAAAGGGTTTTAAGACTGATTCGTAACGTTGTCTGCGCGTCTCCGTTCGATCCCCTCCCGCCCCAACAGACGAGGATCTTCAAGGACTCTTCGAGAACCGGGGGAAAGAAAGGGGGGAGAACGTGCATTTTTACCAGAACGACATCGTTGACTGCATTGTAAGTTTCTTTCTGTTTTTTTTCTTTGTTTTTTTTTTTGTATGGGAGGGAAAGCTAAGTGTGAGCGCGCGAGACTGATGACCGCTTCCACTGCCTCAGATCGCGACCATCGTCTTCTGTGTCCTCGTCGCCACCGTCTTCGGTGCCGACTTCTTCTTCCTGCTCCAGTACCCTCGCCGGAGGTACCCCGACTGGGTTCAGACCACTAAGAAGGCTACTGCCGTCTTTGTCACGGCGGGAGTCCTTGCCTGTTGCATCGCCTCGACTGTGAGTACCCCTGCTTCCCGATCTCCCTCAAAGCCAGTTTGCTGACCCTTCTCGCCAACCAGTATGTCGTCGCTACCCGTACCGCTGCGCTTTCCGGAATCCCGGCCTCTCGCCGCGAGGAGGAGATCGCCCTCCTTTGGCACCCTCCGATGCAATATAACAAGTGGGCCGTCAACATCGCTTGGGTGGTAGTCCTCTGGGTTGGCTGGGTCTCCTGTGTCCCTGCGTGAGTTGTTGTCGACGTCCATGCGGTTCTCCGGTCTCAGTCTGACGTTGTTTATCACAGCACCTGGATCATGTTCGTCGCTGCTGACATGGACAAGCGCCACGGAACGGACCCCATCGGCGGCGACACCGAGACCCTCCGGGATACGATGCCAGCCTACTCGAGGGCCGTACCCTCTTTGTCGAGCAGCAATCAGGAGGCCAAGTTCAACACGCCTGAGCCCACGGCCTTCTCGCGCGCTGGAACAAGCCCCTCGGGGACCAGTGCCGAGCTCGCCGTTTGAGCCGCTCTCGCCCTCTTGTTGATCTATCTCCTTTCGTTCCCATTCACTTGCACCCAGCTACATACCATTTTCTCTCTCCTGTAACCCTGTTGTACTACCTACTCCCGCCTTTAACACCTCGGAGATACGCTAGACCTTCTCACATAAGAGACCTCTCCCCCCTCGCCAACTTTCTCGAACCTCGCCCATTTCCCCTTTCATTTATTAGTCCAATTCGACTATCAGAGCCCTAGAATCTCTAAGATCAAATGCTCCTGGCTCAAGCTGGCCCGAGGCGTTGAGAATGAGAGAAACATCATCGCCGTCGTGTCGCCGTCGTGTACTGCCGTCAAATTCAGTCGCGCAACCGAACCTGCCCTCAAATTTGCTCGCCTTAGCTCCTTCATCGAACGATGATATCCTTGGTCCAGCATGAAGAGGCAGTCCGCACTCTTGACAGAGGTATCCATGGCTACGCAAGAGGCGCGTCGTTGTCCTTCTCGTCTCGCCCCACGTGTGGTTCGTCCCCAACCACATTGCCCTACTCTCCCTTCATCGACCGCCGGCCTCAGCCGCGATGGTTGTCTAAATCCCCTCCCCCTCCACTCTTCTTTCTGTTTATCGCCTACGCTCCAGCCTCCCTTTCCCCCGCCCCTCCGGCGCTCTCCTCCAACATGGCCTCCTCTCTCACTCGTCTCTCTGCTACTGCCCCTCCTCGATGCCTCTCGGACATAGCCGCGAGCGCCCTACCAGTGGCCGCCGTCCCCTCCCTCCCAAGGGCTAGTCCCTCTGCTACTCGCCAAAGTAAGCCTCTTCTCTTTTCAGTTTTCTCTTCAACACTGCTTCTCTCAAGCTCCCATGTGGAAGATCGATCCAACCTCCGCGCGGGTGGGAGCCGTTGTTGGCGGTCTTCGGCGGGGCCCGAGAGGCCGCCCACCCGGTTGGCTGGAGAAGTCCTTTCGCTCAATGTCGAATAAGGGGAGGTTCACCGACGGAGAGAGGATCTACGGGGGGATAAGGAAGGTGCCTCCTGGAGAAGAAGGATATAGAAAGGGCCCTTCTTCGGCGGGGGTCGGGACGACGCCGGGTGGTGTCTCGAGTGCGAGGGACCAACATGGGTCTTCCCCCTCCTGGCTGGGCGGCAGCGAGACAGCTTGACGTGTGTGTCAGCCGCCCGTCAGACCCAGCAAGACCTCCACGAAGTAACTGGCCCTCTGCCTCTTCTACCCTCTTCTCCTTCGTGTCAAGCCTATGCCGTCCAGTCACGCGCTTGTCAGGTGAAATGACGACGAAGCTTCTCTCGATTCGTCCGCGCGCGTCCTCGTTCGATGTCTGTTTGACGTTTGAGGTGTCTCTAGCTTAGCTGGTTCCTATCGTTCTGAAGCTCTGCTCCCCATCCTATGAGCAAAGGCTGACCCAAGCTGCCTCTCTCTCTCCCCTTTTCAGCTTCTGGCAGGGCCAAGACCTTTGCCTCGCCTACGTCGTCGACGACGCGGCTGCGACGCGCCTACGGCACCGTCGCCTCTCTCTGTGCCCTTTCGTCCTCATCGCCGAGATGCTCGTCCGCGATTTCGCCTTCCCCGTCTAGAGCCGGGCACCCTCCATTTCGACGATCTGTCAGCGACTTCGTCCGCGGCGAAACCCCTACAGGTGTGTCTCTCGACGCATCGTTCTCCACTGAAATCTCGCCCTCTGACATCTATCGTATCCGACCCCCAGGCCAGACGATTCGCTATCCCTTGGCTTCCAAGAACATCTGTGGGACCTACCAAGCGCGAGGCCTACGATCCTACCAAGAAGACACCATCCTCGCCGCGGCCCTCCACCTCCCACCTGAATCGCTTCAGCTCGGCCTCCGCGAGCCCGCCTTCCGTGCGGAAGGATCGGCCTCGGCTCGGGGTTGGGAGATGAAGGCGGGCACTGCTGGGGAGGTCGCGTGCTTTGGGATCTTTGACGGGCATGGTGGGAAGGAGGTCTCGGGATGGTTGAGGGATGAGTTGGCAAACGTTTTGGAGAATATTGGGGTTGAGGAAATCGAGGACGTCGTCCATTGGGCGCAAGGGTTGGGGGGCTACTTCCGGAGGTTTCAGGGAGGTGAGTGTCAAGTTATTGGATTGACAGGCTATATCGAAGCTTACAGAACGCTCTTCCTCACCCAGGCCTCCTCTCCCGACGTATTCAGTCCCCCTCCACCCTCCCAGTCTACATGACGCTCGCCGAGCGAGCGACTCTCGCCTTCCTCAAGGCCGACCAAACCGTCCTCACTCGGTTTGGCGAGAAAGCCGAGAACTGTGGCTCGACCGCCTCCGTGGCGTTCCTCCACTCGCTCGATACGCCCTCGACGCCCTTCTTCCACGCCAAGCGGATCTCCCTCACGACGGCCCACTGCGGCGACACGCGCATTCTGATATGCCCATCGAAGACGGGGACGGCCATCGCGCTAACGGAGAAGCACCATGCGGACTCTCGGACCGAGGCTAGTCGGCTGAGGCGGCTCGGGGCCGTCAAGGGCGGGAGCGTGGTGGATGCTTTCGGGGAGAGCAGGTGGATGGGTGCCGTGGAGAACACGAGGAGTATCGGCGATGGCAGGTGGAAGGGGGCCGGCGTCACCGCTGAGCCGCAGATCAGCACGAGGGTCATCAACGGTGGGTAGCACTTTCTCCGTCTCTCTCTCTCTCTCTTTCTCTCTCGCTCCTTCTCTCTTCGCTCCCTCTAGTACTCTGTCTGACCGGGTCTCGCGTCCCATCAGGCAATTGCTTCTCCTACCTCGTCTTCGTCACCGACGGCATCTCCTCCCTCGCGACCGACCAAGAGATCATCGACCTCGTCCGGACCGCCCCGACTCCGGCCATTGGCGCCCGGTCGGTCGTCTCGTTCGCGGAGGACCTGGGATCGCAGGACAACTGCTCGTGCATGGTCGTCCCGCTCGCTGGGTGGTCCACCGGCGTCGGCGGGTTCGATCGGACGAAAGAGATGAGGGAGTACAAGAGGAAGGAGGCAGAGAGCATGAACGGGAGGATGAGGAGAGGTTAATTGAAGTGGTGGTTGCTGCTGGGTTGGGCTCGATAGATCTTCATGTTTATCTCATCATCGAAAAATTCATCATCGAAGGGGGTGTCTCGAGAGATTCTAAGGGAGTAGACGTACCCTCAGGCGGCGCTGGCCGCTAATGGCGACGCCTCATCCATCAACATATGAGGGGCAAGGGAGAGAGAGCCAGAAGGAAAGAGAACGGATAAACGACCCGAGGGAGCGCCAAGGTCACTGAGAAGTCCCTCTATTTCCCCCCCACACGGCCACGGCACGATACAGCATCCACAACGCAACCCCGAGGAGCGTTCGAAACCGCCATCTTAAAAAGGCCACATCATGAAGACTGATACCCAGCTGTCGACTCTTACGAGCTATATAGGTTCCTCGTCCCCGTCTGGCTTTGCGACGGAATCTCCGGGCTCCTGATCCCTTGCCTCGTCGTCTTTCTTCCACCGAGCCCGAAAGCCATCTTCCCTTTGAGCCTTTGTATGCTCATTGGCCTCGAGCGTCTTTGAGCTCTCTTGCTCATCTCTGCCTGATGCACAAAAAGCATCCTTCAGGGGCGCGCTCCATCTCGAAATCCAACCCGGTCCGAGGTGAAAAGGACGTAAGATTGTGTGCAAAAGAGAGAGAGAGGGGAAGGCGACGCCTAGACAGCTTTAAGCATGTAGGATATGGCAAGGTGGAAGGCCGGAGCATGAGGGATGAACTGTAAATGGGTATGACTGCAAGAGACAGTGAGATTACATGCTGGTGCGTGCGACATGGACCAAAGAGAGATGTGAAACACGAAAGATGGAAACCAACTCCAAAAAAAAGGAAAATTCCAGAATCAAACCCCGGGGATCCACTCCCGCCAGGTCGTGGCTCCTCCGCCACCGGACGGTGAAGGTGAGGAGGATGAAAGAATGAGCACCCCAGGGTCCGCCAACGCCGGGGAGGGGCATTCAGACGACCCGCCCTTCGACGGCGACTGATTGCTCGTACGACGGAGAAGGAGGGCGAATGGGGAGGGGAGGAGGGCGAAGAGAGTGGAGGCTAAGATGAAGAAGTGGATGTCAATCAAGGGCTCGCTTTGCTCCCAAGCACACTGGTGCGAACTCACCCTCTTCGATGCCCATAGTTTGGTGCATTTCAAGTCCAGTCTGCTCCTCCTCATTCCCACGGCTCCGCTGCTGCTCCCCCTCTTCCGTCCATCCGAACGACGTCTCCCAAACAGGGCTGCTCACAGCGCCGCCATCTCCGTCTACCCTCGCCCCCTCTTCGGGAGCGCCCGATTTGGTGTTCGCCGTCCACCAAGCGAGCAACGAATTTGCTGCACTGTCAAGCTCGCCATATGTTGAATTGAAGCGCATGCCGCCAGGGTCGTCGTGGTCGCCAGGCGTGACGACCTCGAGCTTGCCATCGGGCCCAGACGGGAGGGCAAAGGCGACGGAGGCGCCCAGGCCCGAGGCGACGCTAGGTCGGCGATGGGGGTCCTTGATAGTCGTATCCTTACGGGGGGACGAGATCCAGGAGGCGCATTCCTCTCTTGCACCGCCGCCTCCCAAGCCAGACGACGACGACGAGCGGTCGTCGTCGTCGGACTCGTCCGATACCTCGTCGTCGTCGGACTCGCGGCCGGCGTGGGCGTGGACGAGCCACCCCCATCCTGACGACGGCGAGGGCGAGGGGAAGAAGGAAGCCATGCCAAAAGCGTCCCGATGGGTCTCGTGCTGCCTCGTGTGCTCCAAGTGCGAGATGGCGGCCAGATGGTCGTGTGCCTGCGCATCGATGGCGGCCTCGTCGTCCTCATCGTCGTCCCCGAAGTGGCCAACCGCCGGCGTCCCAAAGAGGAACGCTCCCTTGGGCGGAGGGAAGAAGTAGGAGAGCGGGGGAGGGTAGGTGGTCGTGGTGTCCCGCCGGCTAGATGACGAAAACAGCGTCGAGGTGCGCGCGGGCGGGGCTGGCCGGCGGAGCCGTTGCTGCTGGGCCTGGCTGGCGGCGGCGATGGGTAAATGCGGCTGCTCGGCCATGATGAAGCGGGCGGGACGGGCGGGACGGGCGGGACGGGCGAGGGGGTGATGGTTGCTGGGTGCTGGAGAGACGAGGCGAATGATGGCCTCGAGTCGAGACGAGGAGGCTGGCAATTCCCCAACCGATGGAGACCCCAACCCTTCGCGCCCGGGCTGGGCGGGGACGAGGTGGAGGCAGGCGCTCAGCCACCTGACCATAAATACCGTCGGGGAGAACAACCACCATCACACCTCGTCTCTGGCTGCGGCGGCCTTCTTCGTCGTGCGTGATGCGAGGAGACGAGCGTGATCTGCATACTCATTAGAGACGCGCGGGCCCGCCGCCGGTGGTTCCTTGGACGCCTTCCGTCGACCGCTCTTAAGACGCCTGCCAACCCCTGACGGTTTCTCTCCCACCTGAAAATGAATCCACGGCTGCTGCTGCCCGCCTCGCCACCGGTCCCCTCGCGACGCGATCGCCGTAGCCTTGCATCTGGAGGAAAGGAGAAGACACTAGCTCTGCGTCTCTCTCGTGCTCGAACGTCCACCTCGTCTTCGCTTGTCTCCAGCCCCATCGCTTCCTCCTATGCTCTCTCTCCACCTCTCTCAGTCGATGGTCGACCTCTTGTACATGCACCCACCCTACTCCCCACTCTCAGCCCCCAAGATCCCAAGACCCCTCCTACCTCCTGCCTCATCCCTGTTTACGAAGCCCACAGCATGGCCCGCTCCGCTCTCTCTCTCTCGCCGTTCTTCTTGACATTCTCCTCGCGGCCCTTCCGGCCTCCCTGGAGGAGGCCCGGAGGGTCCACGTCACTCGTGGCCACGACGCTGCAGGTCAAATCCCGGGGCTCGAAGAGTGCGGTGGTATGAGAGAGGATGGAGGCGAGCGCACCTGCGTTTGGACGGGCGGGCCATCGCAGATCTCGACCCAGTCCCAAAGCCGGCCAGAGCGTTGTCCCCTTCACCATCAAGAAGAAGAATATCACCACCATCCTCGCCGAGCTCCCCCCCCCCCCCCCGTTCGCGGCAACGCTTACGGCATCATCGTTGCGCTACTCGTTCGGGACCGTTTCGTTTGACGCCCAGCGTGAGGCGCGTTCCACCGTGCTCCTGTATGGGAGAGGGGTGAGAGGTGGGTGAGGCGAGAAGATGATACGAGATAGGGTTGACTAGGGTGTGTGTGGTTCGTCAAGATCGGCCAGGAAGCCCAAGATGCGTCTTCCCTCTCCTCTCTGTCCTACTCAGCTTCTCTCTCGACTGACGGCCGGCACCCTTCTCCTGCCGTCGTTGGGGGAACAACCCATACCACTCCGCTCGTCGCTCCCCCAGATCGCCCGGGATGCCTGAACGAGGCCTCGCCCGTTCTTCGACTGTTGATGCGTTTCGCATGTTTGGTTTGAGATCCGCCCCTTTAAGTTTCCCCTTTTCTACGTCTCTCTCTGTCTGCATGCCTGGGGCAGGTGCAATATGGAGGGGGGGGGGGGGTTCGTCCGGGCTAGTCGATGAAATGTTCTGGCCGCCGGCCCTGTGGAGCCGAGGGCGAAACGGACTCCAGTTGCCCATGAGAGGAAGGCGGCGCTTGTCTCTCCACATTCTCGATCGAAAGACGTGCACGCTCGAAGCGAGCTTTGAACGGTCCAGCGTACTCCAGACTCGCCGCCCAGCAGCTTTTCCCTCCCGGAAGAAAGATGGGAGGGGGAAACAAGAACGGACGGATAAGGGGGGTTGAGGGGGGGGCAGGCAACCTGAGCGCGCAGCTCCTCGTCGTCATTCCCCTCTCGACTCACTAGCTTTTGCTCTGTTGTCGTCTCCATCATCCGACGGAACCTCACTCTCGACGAAAGGGGGAGTACGATGAGGTGCAATTCAAGGACCCTTTCTCTTTCCGAGGAACGATGGGCGAAGGAGAGTCAGTCGGATCGAAGCGGGCGCCCCCCCGCCCGTCCGCCAGCGCACTCAGCAGGAGCAAACTCAACGGCAAGGGAGCGCCGCATTCCCACACTGAGACGGAGCCAGCCAAGGGGCGAGGTAGGGAAAGTTCTCCGATCAGGAGACTCCATCTGCTACGCTGCCAGCTCGAGAGCTTGTCGAAACCCCCTCCCCCAGTCAAAAATTCGAGTTTCATGCCTCATCCCTCCGGCGCACTCCTACCTACCGACCCGGCAACACTCCCCTGCTCGGGTCCACCTTCAGCGGTCCATCGAACCTCCTCCACCCACCACGCTTGATGACCTTCGGCATCGGGTGATCCCGAATGACCTCGTCGCCCCGGACGGCCTCCAGCGGTCGGACAGTGTCGCCGTTGGACATCGCGGGCGTGATGCCGATGGGCAGGGCGGCGAGACCGCCAGCGTCGATCCGGGCGTGAAGAACGGAGCGGATGAGGTCGCGGATGCGGGTGGATTCGCGGGAGAGGAGGGAGGGAGAAATGTTGAGCTGGTGGGAAGAAACGAGAAGGAGAAGGGGAGGGGGGGAAGAGGGATAAGGAGAAGAGAAGATAAAGGGGTCACCGGGGAACGGTGTGCAAAAGCGCGACGAGGGCGGTGGTAGCATGGAGTACCAGGCGAGAGGAAGACAGAGAAGAGAGAGGGGAAGGGAGAGGATGAAGCGCGTCAGTCATGGGTGACGATGTGTCAACGCTGCGGAAGGCAGGAGGGTGAAGGAGAGACAGGATGAGGGGAGCGCGCGCGTCCGTCCATCCGCCCCAGTCGCGTCGTCCCCTCCCTCTCGGCCTCTCCCTCCCCCTCCCTTCCCCCTCGCCGTCCTGACGATGACACGCACAAGGTAGTTATCGAACGACCCCCACTTGTGGACTGTCTTGACTGCGTTGACCGTCGCGGGCATCTCAAAATCCAAGCCGAGAACATTGGAGTGGAACGTCGTCCGCTGGACGTTCGGCAGCCACTTGCGCCGGATCTTGGGACCCTTCTCCTGCAGACCAACACCCTTGATCTTGGCCTGCTGCCAGCCTGATGTAAGCACAGAAGAAGTCTAAGCGTGAGCGGTAGCCTCGCTAGAAGAGGCCGGCGAGAGGACGACGGACCGCCTGTAACGAGGGCACCCTGGTAGAGACCGACGAGGGACCGGTTGGGGACGATGCCGCCCTTGGTGTAGTGGAGGTCCGTGGGGTTGAGGACCTTAAGAAGCTTCCTCTCCGTCAAATGGCGCGCACACGAAGGGAGGGAGGCGTGCATGGCGGAAGAGGGAGGTGTCGGACGTTGTCAGAGAGAGGCGAAGGAGCCAGGTCGCTGTCCTTTGCGGAGAGCCCGCCGGCCGGCCCTCCGCTGCGTTTCCTTGGCGACCGCATGCCACTTTCCCCGGTAAGCGCCTGGTGCGGCCTTCAGGTTCCGTGTTCGGCCTGGGACATCCTCGTTGGGGGGCAGGATGGGTCCAAGACACGAGTGCGCTGGAAGGGGGAGAGGCGAGCAAAGCGGCGGGCGTCGAGGGCCGGTGCAGGGACCCCTCACGCGCCTGGCTTCCCTCCAGGTGACGACTGACGGCCCTGCGTTCGTTCCTCTCGACCATCACCCCGCTCTCTCCCCCCCCTCCCTTCCTCTCCGTCTCTCCTACCAACATGGTCAGGCCAGCGCCTCCCCCGCATTCACGCCCTCGGCTCATCGCTGATCCCTTGCACCCACCGTCTTTCCTCCCCGCCCCGCCCCTCATGCAGTCCGGTGCGTCGACCCCCGCCCCTCTTCGCTCTCCTCCTGACTGCAAGCTGACATCCCGCCCCCATCTCAGCCCAAGACTCGACCAAGGAGGCCTTCTCTCTCTTCGACAAGCGCGGCACCGGCCGCATCAACGCCGACCAGCTCGGCGACCTCCTCCGCGCCCTCGGCCAGAATCCCACGCAGGCCGACGTCGCCCAGCTTAGGCAGAGCGTTGGTGCCGAGGGTGCGTCTTGTTGTGGGCATTGGCGTGCTGTGTCAGGGGAGGGCGAAGGGGGAGGGATCCGGCGTATGACACGGAGGGACGGAGAGAGGCGACGGACAAGACGCGCGCGCTGATTCTTGATTGTCTCCTTACCATTACCACTCCACTCGCTCACGCGCCCTCTTGATTCCTACTGCCTCTCAGTCGACTTTGACACTTTCGTCCAGATCCTCAACCGGCCCGGAGGCTTCGACCCCGCCGGCACTGTCTGTACGTCGCGTCGCCGTCCTCTTGTCCCTCCAGCCCAGCCCCGATTCTTGGTTGCTCACTTCTTGCACACGGCCTCCCCAGCCGAGTTCACCAAGGCCTTCAAGGTCTTCGACAAAGAGGACTCGGGCTTCATCGCCGTCGGCGAGATTAAGTATATCCTCACCCAGCTTGGCGAGAAGATGGAGGACGGCGAGGTCGAGGAGCTCCTCAAGATGGCCAACGTCACGCCGTGAGTCTATACTTCTTGCGTGCTCTTGCAGCAGATGCAGCACGCTCTGCATTCCGGTGGCCTGCTGTCGGTTGTCCAAGTATGCTGCTAGCTGCTTGTATGGAGGGCCAGGTGAGAAGAGACTGGACAGGCTAGGACAGGGCAGGGGCATGCGCGTCCAAGAGGAACTCGGACCCTTGAGCAGTCAAGAGCGAGGGACGGGGTTTCCTTCTCTCTTGGCTGACGTCAAGGCTATTCTGAAGCGAGCCTGGTTCAGTGCGAGCCGTCCCCTTATCTACTCCTCGATCTCGAAAACATTGTGAGAGTGAGGCGGGCGCGTCATTTCTGTTGAACGACGCGTCGTCAATCTCGCCACTCTCATGACCAAGTCTCTGTGCTTCTCGTTCTGGTTGAACTAGTAGGCTGACTTGTCATCCTACCAATCCTTCCTTCTTCCAGTGACGGACAGGTCAACTATGAGGTTTGTTCACGTGCCATTCAGGATCGATCGGTCAACACCGACCGACCGGATCATGCTCATGCTGACTTTTTCTGACCATCCTCTTCAGCAATTCATCAAGACCGTTCTTGCCGCTTAATTTCGCCTCTCCCTCTGTTTTCCCTCCCCCTCTCTCCCTCTCCAATTGGCTTCATATCGCGCAACGGCGTACCTGTCCATCCCATCCCCCCTCTTACCTTTGCACCATTCCCCATCCCTTTTCCTTCTCTCGCTCCTCTCTTCGGCCTTCGCTTTCTCTCTACCTCTCTCTACATAAAGAACTATCCTTCTCTCTCGAATGCTGACGACCTAGCCAGCGAGGTCATTGAAGGTGGCCGGGCGGAGATCGGCAGTTGCCTGCGTGATTCTCAAGCAACAGAAAGCGAGATTTCTGCTTGACAGCGGAAGAGAGTTCTTTGTTCTGCCTATACAAAATAGGGCGTCGCCCCCCCCCACCCCCTTTCCCCCTTCCCCTTGGTCCCCTCTCCCTCAGCTTATCAGATGAGCGAGCATAGGGATGGTCGTCGTCATGGGGCAACAAGAACGAATGAGGGAAGGGGGTTCCATGCGGAGCCGACCGTACGCACCTCACACTTGCGCCTCAACCCCAACCACCAACATCATCGGCCAGTCTCGTGCCAGGCAAGCTCGCCACTCAGCCAGAAAGGACTCTTCCTCCTCTTGCTTCTTGGTAGGCCTTTAGAAAGGCATATCTGGAGTCTCCGCCCTTCGCCGCCTACCTCGCGTGACCCGTCGTTCATTGACCTTGGTACGCATCGGCGTCGGTTGAAGCACCCAAGCATACCTCCTCTGACTCCACCATAGAGAGAGAGAGAGTCAGGCCCCATGTCTTCCTTCCTCTCCAAGTACATTTCCCGATTCACGGCCTTCACTCAGGTCGTCATCGGTCTTCCTCTTGCGCTTGATCTGCTCGGTCCGTCCGTCGTCGTCCTTACCGAGACCTGGCTGGAGATGCTTATGTTCTTCCCTCGAAAGGCCAAGAGAGCTTCCTCCTCCTCTCGCTCTTCATTACCGCCTGGCAGACCGTCCATGCGACACTATAGTACGTCGCGCCCTCGCTCGCTCGCGTCTATCGACGCGTCTTGCCCCAGCTCCGCTCCTAACCATCTTGGTTTCACAGTCTTGCCTGCAAGAATACCACTCTTTCCCCAGTCGTCTCTGTACTCTCCTTTTTTGGGGTCTTTGTGCCCGGCCTCCTCTTCACTCTCGTCTTCGTAGGTGTTCACACGCGTGCCTACCCTGTCCGAATCAAGTCTGATGACGACCAATCCAGTACCTCCACATTTCCCCTCCGACTTCCGGCTCTATCTCAGCAAAACTCCACGAGCACCTCCCTATCCTCTGGTCGCAGTTCCTCCGGTTCTCTTCCCCTATCTTTGTCCTCTGCGAAGGGCTTGCCTCGCTGCTCGTCATCCAGGCGCTCGGTAAGACGACCAAGGCCTGGATCGACGATGGCGAGAGGGACGGTCGCGATGGTCGGGGGGTCGGAGTCCTCGTTGCGAGCTCGACATGCTACGTCGTGGCGATCTGGTCGTTGATCCGGGTACGTTCTCGCTACTCATTATGTCTCTTTGAGAGTCCTCCTCAAACGCTTACCCCCCTCGCTTCCAGATCTTCCCCCCAGCTCCCTCGGGCTCAGCCTACCCTCCCTTCCTTCTTGGTGTCGCCCTCACAACGGTCCTCTTCCTCACCCTCATTGGCTTCAAGCTCCGCAGGACCAATGTTGTTGAGACTTCGCTCGTCCTCGCCTACCTCACCTGGTCTGTCTGGCTCCTCGCCGTCGAGGGGGGCGACGAGCGAGCATGGGGCGAAGGGTGGCTCGTTGGGTCAGGCCACAAGATCGTCACTGGATCTGAGGGGAATGAGGGTCTGAGGGAAGCCCTTGCGTTCTCGCTGAGGCACGTTGGGGAGGTCACTTCGGGACTGTGAGCGCCACCTCATCTTTTCTCAGTCTGCACCCGTTGTCTGATTGACTGTTCCTACAGACTCTCCTCCCTCCCCCTTCCTCTCCTCATTGCCCTCATCTACCGCATCACCGTCCTCCACGCGGCCTCGCGGATCGTCCTCTTCATCCGCAAGCAATCGACTGGCTGGGACCCAGCTTCCTCGTCAGACGACTCCAGCGGCAGCTTCTGGGACGGGCGTCGACTCGGGGAGGAACCACCTGTGAGTCTTCTCCTCCTCTCCCTCTCGTTTCTCTCCCCGCTCCAATCCAGCTGCTGACCTTCCCTCCCCTTTCCCTCGCTCATGTGCAACCGCAGTCCGCCCGATTCACAACAATTCTTCTCTCCTACCGCCGTGCTATCCTCGTCGCCGTCTACACGCACCTCCTCCTGCTCGACCAGACCAAAGTCTGGTGGCGCTGGGCATCGATCTCGCTCTTCTTGCTCGTGTGGGCCGCGGAGTTGGTATTCGATGGCGAGGAGGACGATCAGTTGCTCGCGGCGAGTGGGACAGGCGGATTGGGGTTGGGAGGAATGACTTTGGGGAAGGAGTGGAAGGTTGACTGATAGAAAAGGAGGAGGAGAAGAGGAGGAGGATGAAATCAATGCTTTTGAACATGGAAGTCTGCTGTTTGATAATTAGAGACGGCACAGGTGAGTGAAGCCAATAAGCCGCAGAGCGAGCGAGACCACGACAGCGCTGGAAAAGATGCTTCCCCTTGTGCGAACTTCAGCGATGGATGGGGCTCTCCATTGGTCCTGAGGGTGCTCGCTGTTCTGCGGGTGAGCTCCTCGGACGAGAGCGAGTGGGGTATGGGGTCAGTTTGATGTGGCGCTGATTCATCTGCGAGTGATGCCAACTGCTTGAGTTGGTCGTCGTACCGGAACCCCCGTCTGACCCCTCACTCCCAGCTTCCATGCTCCGACGCTCGTATCACAAGACCGTAATAATAGAGCGATACAAGCACGTCGAGCGTGCGGTCGGCCACTCGAGGCCGCCCCCCTCGGCGCTGAGCGGCCGATCTGGCTTCGGGCTCGGGCAGGGCCGATGCGTGACGCTGAAGCCGTGTCGGCGTTGTCCGTTTCCTCCTTCCTGCCTGCCGAATCGTGGCAGATCCTATTCACATCTTCGCCACCCACAACAGCCACCTCCCTCGCTTGCTCTCTAGAATGCGGACAACTTCTACCTCTCAGTCCCATTCAATTGTGCCTTCTCCTACGCCCACGATAGCGCCCTCGCCTGAGCCCCAGCTGGAGCTCACGACGAAGGGCAAGCCAAAATTGACATTGGGCAACGACGTGCCAGCATCGGCGAAGCCCGTCGAGAGGGAAGACCTTTCGCCCCGTGCTTCCTCTCCTCCAGAAGGGAAGGACTCCAAGAATACTGGGACGGCGGTTCAGGAGTCAAAGCACGAGGCCGCGCTTGCGGACCAGACTAATCTCCTGCCCACCCGACAGGTGGGTCGCGCTCGTTTTCCTTGCTGCTGGCCTGACATCGAAGCGCGCGCAAGCGTCATACGATGTGTCGCTCTCGTCTGGCTGTCTTCTTCATGACTGACCTTTCTCCCCCTTTCCCCCTCCCCCCGCATTGTTGACCCAGGTCCTCATCATCTTTGCTGGCCTGAGCCTCTCCCTCTTCTCCTGCCTCATCGACCAGACTATCGGTGAATTCTTGCCTCTCGGATCCGAAGTGAAGCACTTAGATCCTTTTCCTGCTCACACTACTTCTCTTCTCCTCTCTCAGTCTCCACCGCACTTCCCTCCATCGGTGCCGTATTTGGTTCATCCGAAACCTCGTCCTGGGTCGCCACGTCGTACGTTTCTTTTCGACGTCGCTGTCTTGCTATCTCTGAGATCTTTCCTTTGCGCGGGCGCAGCTATCTCCTCACATCGACTTGCTTCCAACCACTCTATGGCCGGTTCAGCGACATTTTTGTACGTGGGCGTCTCTCCAAGCTGCCTTGAATACCTTCTTACGCATGACTCGCATTTTCAGGGCCGCAAGATCGTGCTTATTTTTGCCATCACCGTCTTCTTCTTCGGTAGCCTGGGATGCGCTCTCAGCCAGTCATTGATTCAGCTCATCGTCTGCCGGGCCATCTCGGGCGTCGGCGGCGGAGGTACGTCTTCTCCCTCCTGTCTTGTGTGTTCATTTCTGTCGCTCCGCTCACTCTTCATGCCCGGTTCTCTCAGGCATCTTGACGTGTGTCATGGTTATCGTTTCCGACATTGTCTCCCTTCGTGACCGCGGCAAGTGTGAGTAAAGGATCAGCAAGTCCAGTCGTACACATCCTGATTAAATTGCTTCGACCCAGACCAAGGCATCTTGGGCGTCGTCGTCGCTGCTTCCAACTCGCTCGGCCCTTTGCTTGGAGGAGTTTTCACCGAACAACTCACCTGGCGATGGTGCTTCGTGCGTGTCGTCCTTCTCCCTTTTTTTTTTCTTCTTTGTGTTCGAATGGTCCCTGATGCGCGCTTCTCTTCTCATCCCAGTGGATTAACCTTCCGCTTACGGCCGCCTCGGCGCTCGTTGTCATTTTCCTGCTTCCGATCAAACAAGTCAGGGGCTCGTTCAAGGAGAAGTTGAAGAAGGTCGACTACGCCGGCTCGCTCATCTCGCTCGCAGCGACCATCTCGCTGCTCATCCCGATCTCCTGGGGTGGAACGCAGTATGCCTGGGACAGCGCGGCCGTCCTCGTTCCGCTCTTCCTCGGGGTCGCCCTCTTGGGTCTCTTCATATGGGTAGAGCTCAAGGTCGCTACGCTGCGTGAGTCCGGCCTTTTGAAGAGTACGTGAAGGCTGCTGACTCCTCCAAAACAGCCATCATTCCGATGCACATCTTTAAGAACCCGACTGTCTTTGGTGTTATGACGTCGACGTTCTTGTCTGGTTGCGTGTCAGTTGCCCCTCGAATAAATCAACGTTGTTTTACCCCTGCTGAAACGTCGCCCGTCCTTGCAGCTTCTACGTCAGCCTGTACTATCTTCCGCAGTACTTTCAAGTGGCGCTTCAAGTCTCGGCGATGCGTTCGGCCGTCCTCCTCTGTGAGTTGACAGACCGCGATGATGTTCTGCTCTTGTCTGACCCCCATTCTTCTCCCTCAGTTGGCCTCATCATTCCCCAGACCTTTTTCTCCTTCTTATCGGGCTTCATTGTCTCCAAGACGGGCGAGTACCGATACAACCTCTGCGGAGGCTTTATCATCTGGTCCATCGGTCTCGGATTGATCAGCACACTTGGTGCGTCCTCCCCTTCTAATGTGCTTCATAGTAGGTCTGACAGACTCTCTTCGAATCAACAGACGAGAAGAGCTCCTTGAGCAAGATCGTCGGCTATCAAATCCTCGTCGGGTGCGGGGCTGGGCAGACATTCCAGGTGAGCCTGAGCCCGCACCCTGCCCCGCTAGGAGTCGAGAAACTAATCAGTCCCTCCTTTCTCTCAGACGGGCCTTATCGCGGCCCAAGCTGCTGTGCCTCGGTCACAAATGGCCGTTGTGACGGCGACGCGCAATGTGAGCGGAAAAAGGGACAAAGTTCTCGCCGTGCTTTGGGGTTGACCGGCTTCTTATGGACACAGTTTGTCCGCCTGCTTGGAGGTACTGTCGCCCTTGCCATTTGTCAGGCGTTGCTCAACAACTCTGTGCAGTCAGTCCCCTCCCCCCTCCCTTCCCCCTTTCTTTCTCTCTCGCCTCTCCTCCTCTCATACTCACGACTCGGCCTTCAGGACCACTCTTCGCAAGGCCGCCTTCTCACCAGACACCATCTCCGCCATCACCTCCTCCCCAACCTCCATCCCGACCCTCCCCAATCTCACCCTTTCCCAGCGCACCACAGCCGTCAAAGCCTTCGTCCAAGGCATCCGGCATGTCTGGTACTTCACCATCCCATGCGCCGCCATCTCCTTCTTCCTCGTCGTTGGCTTCGTCAAGCATCATTCGCTCAACCGGGGGGATGACGAGGCCCAGAGGGCCCAGGCGAAGGAGTGGGCTGCGAGGCACAAGCTCTCGAAGGAGGAGAGGAAGCAGCAGGACATGGAGAAGGGGGTTGCCGTGGCAAGCTCGGAAAAGGATGCGCGGGGGGTTGACGGTGATGAGCAGGCGGCGGAGCAGAAGAGGGAGGAGACAATGGCAAAGCGAATAGAAGAGGAGGTGACGAAGTAGCTCTCCGTATAGACATATCGTTTTTTTTCTTGTTTTTTTTTTCTTTTATGTTGTACGTTTATTTTAATCTTCCAAGGCAAAATGGGAAAAGAAAGCACCTCGGAAACTGAGGGCGCACAACCCTTCTCGCTCGTCCTCTCAACGTCAGCGCGCCTCTCCTATCCCATCCCTCGCGTCGGACAGGAGCGCCCCTCAATCATCATCAGTTTCCACCGCCCCGTCATGTCCTTTGCCAAGAGCTCGATCTACCCGCCGAACCCGCAGACGACGAGGTGAGTCTAGTGAACGGCAGGAAGCGTGAGTGAGGAGTTCTTGCCCGGAGGAGGGGGAATAGGGAGGGAGATGACGACAATGACGGCTGTTGGCCCCTCGATACGGCGGCAGCTGCTGCTGCCAGAGGGTGTTTTGATCTTCTGGAGAGGAGAATAGACATATGTAGAACTTACTGACTGCTGAAAGTCCAGCCGAGGGTAGGAGGGAATGTGGACGAGGGGTCGGGAGCGAGGGTACGACGAGGATCCGAGCGCTGACGCGCTCGATCAGGCTAGTGCTGATCTGGATGACGGCTGGCTCGCGTCAACGAGGGAGCTCGACTCGCCGCGTGGAGAGCCGAGTGTCAAAGCACTCTCTAGATTGTGTTGAGGGAGGTGATATCGAGACGTAGACGTTTTCGAATTGGGGAATGGCGATGAAGTCCTCGACGCGTGCTTGAGGCGATGCTGGTCGAGTTGGCTATCCTCTTGTCGGCCTATGTTGTCTTCGCTTGGCAATCAGGACGGGGAGTAGTTTCTGTCGATCTAGAGGAGGAAGTTGGGCAACTCATTTAAATCTGCTTCTCTGGCTCGACGCGTTTGCCCCTTGGAGAGTCCTGATGCCCACACTGCCTCTCATCCAAGGGGTCGCGCGACCAAGCTCAGCACCGACGCCAAGGGAGAGCGTCTCGTTTACACGAACGACAAGACCGTAGTTGTAAGTGGCCCTTGTCAGCGCGCTCGCACGCACTCACAACTGCGCACTGTGCTTCAGCCCTGACCAGCCTCTCTTACCCGTCTCTTCTAGATCCGTGACATTCGAGTAAGCGTCAGCACACTGCTAACCCGCTGGTCGTAGCTGACTTAACCGTCAATTTCGATCACAGTCTCCCCTCCAGTCGGTCACCTATACCCGTGCGTCACCCCCTTTCACGCGCCTCTTCGATTCACGTTGAACGCTCCTGCCACGACAGAACACAACTCCCCAACCACCGTCGCTCGTATCTCGCCTTCGGGCTACTACTGCGCCTCGGCGGACCAGACCGGAACCGTTCGCGTCTGGGACATCGCTGGAACAGATCAGATCCTCAAGCTCGAGATGAAAGGCGTCATGGGCGGCAAGATAAACGACCTCGCCTGGGACGGAGAGAGCAAGCGGATCATCGTTGGAGGGGATGGTCGGGAGAGGTGCGTCGGCTCTAATACGTGTGTCGCGTGAAGTAGTTGAGAGCTGACGACCTCCCTCTCCCCAGCTTCGGCAAGGCGTTCCTCGCCGACTCAGGCAGCTCGTGCGGCGAGATCATCGGCCACAGCAAGGCCGTTAACGCCGTCGCCATCCGATCCAAGCGGCCTTTCCGCGCCGCGACCGGCTCGGATGACGGGACGATCGTCTTTATGAGCGGTGTGCCCTACAAGTTTTCCAAGGTTCGTCCGATCAGGTGGCGGAAGACATTATGTTGCTGATCGCTCGCTCTCGCTCCAGACCATTAAGTCGCACTCGACCTTCGTCAACGACGTCGCCTTCTCCCCCGACGGAGAGCTACTCGCCTCGGTCGGCGCAGACGGCAAGGCCTTCCTGTACGACGGAGCCGAGGGTGAGCAGAAGGCTGAGCTCACCTCTGGAAAGTCATCGGGCTCGCTTGTGAGTCTTCTCTTCCAAGTGTCCACTGCTAGCTGCGTGGCTGATACCCTGTAAAATTCCCGCAGTACTCCCTCGCCTTCTCGCCCGACTCGTCCACGCTCGCAACTGCTTCGGCCTCGTCAATTGTTCAGCTCTACTCGACCTCGACCTCGCAGGCGACGCACACCTTCGACCTCTCCGCCCTTACGGGTATCACCCTCCCCTCATCTCAACAGCTCGGCCTCAGCTTCCTTACGCCCTCGACGCTCGCCTCACTCTCCCTCGACGGCACGCTCAACCTCCTCGACCTTCGCGCCTCGGAGCAGGTCCAGACGCTCTACGGCCCCACCAAGGGTATCACAGCCGTCGGCATCAGCGGTGCTGAAAGCAGTCAACGCACCTTCTGGGCCGGTAGCTTCGATGGCGGCCTGAAGCGCTTCGAGGTCGGCGGAGCGGCTGGCTGGCAGCCCGTCGAGGGCACAGGTCACTCGGGACAAGTTGTCGATATTGCTGGCTCTAACGGAGACAAGGTCTACACTGCTGGGTGGGATGACTGCGTTCGGGAGGTCTCTCCAGCTCAGGGCTTCTTGTCGACGTCCGTCCCGACTGGCGCCCAACCGACCGCGCTCGTCTCGACTGTTGACGGCGAGTTCGCCTTTGTCGCTACGGGTGAGAGCGTCGATGTCCTCCAGGGTGGAAAGAAGATTGCATCCAAGTCCTTCAAGGGCGAGCGCGTCCTCAGTCTGGCCGTCACCAAGCAGGCGGACTCGCTTCTCGTTGCAGTCGGACTGGAGGTAGGCAGTCCACTTGTCTCCCGCCCTATCATGCTGCGCTGACTCATCCTCTTTCTTCTTCTTCGCTAGTCTAAGAGCATCCACCTTTATTCTCTCGAAGGGGTCGGTTCCTTGGAGGCCGCCTCGCCGGCGATGACCTTCACCGATAACAAGGGCGCCGTCTACTCGCTCGCCTTCACCCCGACCGGGGACCTTCTCGCCGCGGGAGACGTGCGTCTCGTCCAGCCCATTCTCGCCCTCCTGCGACCTTTGCTGAAAACTTTACTTCGTTATCTGCAGTCCGCAGGGAAAATTCAAGTCTACTCCGTCCCCGACCAGAAGATCAAGATCTCCTCCCGGTGGTCCTCCCACACGGGTCGCATCACCTCCCTCCGATGGTCCCCGGATGGCCGACACTGCGCCTCAGCGTCGCTCGACACCAACGTCTTCGTCTGGAGCGTTGAGAAACCACTTCGGTCTATCAAGATCTCCAATGCGCATGCGGGCGGAGTCAGCGGCGTCGAGTGGGTCGGGGAGAAGACGATTGCGAGTGGTGGGGCGGACGCGGTCGTCCGGCTTTGGGAGATCACGTTCCATGCGTGAGGGGCAGCAGGACAAGACTTGGCTAGAAATGTTTTGATGGATCGGATGAATCTCCTCAATTGGGTTGTCAACCGCCCCCGACCTCTCCCTTCTCTATCATCTCCTTCAGCCTCCTCACTCGTCCGATTCCCAAATCGCTATTCGCAAACGTCAGATTGACGTGCGTCCTCGCCCACTCCCCACTTCGGTGGCCCTCCTCTTCCTCAGCCATCCGAGGCTCGCTGCACCGGTAGTAAACGCGGAACGTCGAGGCCGTCGTCGTCTGGAGGGCCGGCTGGGCTGGGCGACGACGCTGTTGGGCGCCGTGGCCTTTGGCGGATCCGCCTGCGGAAGGCTTTTGCGCAAAGAGCTTGATCCCTTGAAAGCACGGCATCAGTTCCTGAGTGCTTTGGGGGGAGGGAAGGGTCTGGGAGCACCACCCACTCTCAAAAAGCACTACATCTCTCCTCCTCAACATGCCGACTCTCCCCTCCCCATAACACCATTCCATCGCTACGTCCCCCCAACTACTCACCTCCCCTGTCGTCCGCCCATCCGTGACGCCCACGATACCCCGAGTGTACGTTTCCCCGTCCGGCATGGAGAACGAAGTAAGCTCGACGGAAGTGATGACAACGAGGAGGGACACGGTCGCAGGGAGGTCGGCGAGGGGCGTGGAATAGGCTGTCGAGAGGGGGGTGAGGTGGTTGACGCGGATAAGGGGGTGGGTGGTGTCTAGAGTGGGGGTGGTCGAGGTATTTCCAGGGTTGGTGGGGGGTTGGGTAAGGAGGAAGGAGAAGTCAAGGGAGGAGACAGATGTCTCGTCGTAATTGTCGTCCTGCTGTTGAGAGGCAGCAGTGAGCACACGCGAGCGCGTCTGAGAGCGCGTCTGAGAGCGCGTTTGGGAGCGGCGAAGGGAGAGCTGAGATTCAATGAGGTCTGGGAGGAGGCTGGCATCTGATGACAAAGAATCAGTCCTCGGTTCCGCCCTTGCTCTTCGAAACACGCACCTTCGTCTTCCTCCTCCACTACCATGCGCCTTTTCCCGCGGAATGAATCGCCGTCCTGCTTCGTCAATCTCTCCACCTTGCCGGAATCGTCGCTTCCTTTTGCGTTGTCTGACGAGGAGGTCGACTGAGTAGTTGGTGGTGGAGGTGGATATAGGACATGCATACGCCCGCTCGTTAGACAGTGTCGCTCGGGCTTGAGGAAGGGAGAAGGGAGGGATTGGGAGGCCTGAGACTGGCTGTCGTTCCGTCCAGATTCTGAGGATTAAAATTGATTAAGATTATAGGTGAGCCACATGAGCAAGTGAGGGGCGACGCACCAGGCGCAGTGGCAGCAGTCGCCGTCTTCTCCCGAACCGCTGATGATTGCAACATCGCCTCGTCGATGGCAACAAAGTCAAGCGAGATATCCGAATAGACCGTCTCGTCAGCCGCCACATCAGTGGCCTTCGTGATCATTGTGGTCTGAGCCGTCTGAGCCGTTGTGTCCGGCCAGGGGGTTTGTTCGATCCTCGGTATGGAGCGGTCGAAGAGCGATGCCGCTGCAATAAGACGACTCTCTTCTTGGGCTTTTCGTCCCGGCTGGGTCCAATAGTTTGACACGTCTTACGGTGGAGAGGACAAGAGGGAGTGAGGATCAGCGACTTCTTTCCCTCGTTGGGCCTTGCTCCGCCACCCACTCAGACTCACCGACATAAACGTCCTCCTCCCTGACTACACTCAAAGTTCCCTTCGCCCTAGCGCCCGTCGAGAGCACCTGCCCCTGCCCCTGTCCCTGCTGCTGTTGGCTTTCCGAACTCCTTGTCGATCCACTAAGAGACGTCTTCTCGGGCTCGCAGTTCCTCGTCTCTCGTCTCTCAGACGAAGGTCCCGTCTTCTCGAGCAACAAGGAGCCCCCGACAGTGATGGTCGGTTCGGAGGCGGAAGATGTGTGGACGTGCTCTGATTTGGAGTCGGTGGCGGATTCGCGCTGCTTCTCCGGGGACAATGAGCGCGCTGCGGCGAGGAGGGGCGAAGACTGAGGAGGGGAGGACTGTCTTCGCCGAGTATCCATTCCTAGAAAGGAAGAAGCAGATACTGTTGGGTGATTGGAAGGGAATGGGAGCGAAGGCCCAGGCACAAGACGGTGCTGTTGATCTTGAGGCAGGGTTGGCAATCGCTCAGGCTGGAGCGTCGAGGTGACTGACTTCCAGAGAAACACCGGCTGGTGTAGACGCGTGGAATCGAGGTTGCTGCTTCCCTTGGTGGGCTGCTTGAGAGCATGGAGGACCTCTCCCCGGGTCGGGGCACCCACGAAGATGGTCACCAATGGTGCAGGAGGAGGTGAAGCTGGAGCTGACATTCGTCAAGAGGACTGGCACCAAGTTTCCTTGAAGGCAAAGGATGAAGTGTGAGAGATGCTAGGGTGGTAGAGTCGACATGGAGCAAGAGGACTGAGTGGCTCGAGGGTGGTGACAGTTGTGGGATAGACAGGGCCCGCCTGGCACACTGGACGCGTCGGCGAGGTGGTGGGCGGCCTGTTTGAATTTCCCACGGTTGTCGCGCCACCGACCTCACTTGCCGTCGTCGACCCTCGCGCCGTCCGCTTCCTCTCGGTTGTCGCCAGACTATCATCCGGGCTCATTGACTCTGGGCCGTAACTCTGTAAGACCTACCTTCTACTGCTCAATTGGCTCGTCATGTCCTGTCTTCCTCTCTGACTGACGAGTTCCCCGGTTCCTGCCAGCCTTCTCCCCTCCCAACACTCCTTTCGACTTCTCCTCTCCAACATGTCCAACGCTCACGTACGTGGCTCCCACCTTGGCGCTGTCTGCTTTCTCTCATTCAGTTACATGACTGATTCTCTCTCCCTTCTGATTCACAGAGGCCCACCTGGAGTCAGTTGACCTTTGTATCTGTGCTCGTGGCGCGCGCGTGTTCAATTGCGCGTCTTCGCACCCATGCTGACCTACTTACCCTCTTCAGACCCGGCCATGGGCCGCGAAACGAAAGGCGGTTCGCGCCAGTACTCCGACAAGGACATGGCGTCGCACACCAAGCTTAAATTCCGTCAGCCAGGCCAGACTTCCACCGCCGAAGTCACCTCCGCCGATCTCCGTCGGGAGCTGTTGATTGCCGAGCGGAAGGCGCAGGATAAGAAGCGGAAGACGATGGGGTTGGGACCGCTGCCGCCGCTTTTGCTGGATGGGGTTGCTATTGTTGATGGTGAGGCGAAGGGGGAGGAAGGGGGAGACGCGAAGAGGAGGAAGATGCTCGAGAGCGTTGTTGGGCTGGATCGGGACGACGACGACGACGATGAGGAGGAGGGAGACAGCACCAAGAATGCCGCTGATGCCAAGGGCAAGGGCAAGGCGAAGGACGACGACGACGAGTGAGTTCGAGTTCGAAGTCAAGTCGCGCGACGCGTCGCCGCTCCCTCTCTTGTGCTAACCTCCGTTGCGACTCTCTCAGCTCCGATTCCTCGAACTCGGACTCCGACTCCGACTCAGACGAGGATGACACTGCCGAGCTCCTACGTGAGCTCGAGAAAATCAAGCGCGAGCGCGCCGAGGAGAAGGCCCGAATCGAGGCCCTCGCCGCCGAAGCCGACCAGGTCGACCGCGAGCACGAGATCGCAACGGGCAACCCGCTGCTCAATCTTGCTGCTGCGCTAGGCCAGTCTTCCGGAGAGAGTGAGGCAGGGACGTCGTCGTCGTTCAAGGTCGGGAGGAGGTGGGACGATGGTGAGTGCGGTAAGCCCTATCGGAAGTAACGAAAGCTGACGTTCGAGCTTCAACCTCCCAGATGTTATCTTCAAGAACCAGGCGGCAGGCACGGAGGACAAGAACAAAAAGAAGGAGTTTGTCAACGACCTGCTCCGGTCCGAGTTCCATCGTAAGAATTCACGATCACCCTTGCTCTCTCGTCCTCCTGCTGACGGACGCCTCCATTCTTCCCTCCACCTCCAGGCAAGTTCATGGGCAAGTGAGTACCCAATCTCTCTCAACTGTTCTTTCTCTCTCCCTCAGATACGGACTGACCTCCGTCTTCATCTCCAGGTTCATCAAGTGATTCGTTTGCGTCCTCACACCCTGCGCTCGCGTCTATTGTATATGCTTTCAACCCTTATCATGTGGCTCAGTCTCACAAAAGAAAGATAGTCTCCGCTTGATACGCATGTATGCGCTCGGCTATGCCCTTCGCTGGGAGAGGACGATTTCCCCCTCCTATCCCTCTTTCTTTCGGTCTTCAGCAAGCGGCTCAAGAAAGACATCCGCCATCATCTCGTCTCATTCAAGCAAGCAAGCGAGCACCCGACTCTTCTCGCCCCTCTCGCCCCTTCCATCTCTCCCATATATCTCTCACACATTTTTTTTATTTATTTATTTTCCCTTTCACTTTTGATTGACTCACTTCGCACCCCCTGCCCCTAGTCCACCAGGTCCGCTGCTCTTCGCAGCCGCTGCGTTCTCCCTACCAAAGATGAAGTAACCCTGTTGTCCCAGCCCAACTCAGGGGTCAGTCGTGTGTGTGCACAGCATACACTGCACACACACACACATGTCCTCTCAAGTCGAAAGGTGAGTGCAGGGTAGAAGAGGACGTACGAGCCCGAGCCCAGCAGCGCCACCGATACCCTGTCGGTCATCCGTCCAGCCAACCAGTCAATCAGTCAATCAGTCAGTCAGTCAGTCACCTTCCTTCCCTCTGCCCACTTTCCTTCTACTCTTTGAAAGAGGAGCGAAGGTACGTACAAGCATGAGCATTTCTTGAGACTCGCGGTCTTTCTTATCCATCGATGAGCCTGAGCCAGCGAGGGGCGAAGCGAACGCCCGACGACCAGCGATGGCGGCAGAGGGGCGAGAGAGGTGAAGGAGGAGGGTACGAGTGGGAGTGCGGGCAGTGGAGATGGTGCGGTAGAGCATGATGATGGATGTAGATGGATTGTGGATGGCTGTTGGAGGGTGAGAAGGAGCGGGAGAGATGGAGGGAACGGAAGAGAAGGGAGTGTGGAAGGTCGAGGAACGCTTTCTTCCGCAGCACGCTTGCGGGACCTTGTTCCGAGCCACAATCAGAACATCATCCAAGAAGTCGCCTCATTCTTTATCGAGCTCAAGCACCGTTACCCAACAACCGAACCACCTCATCTTCCATCGTCCAATCCACCCCAGTATCCCTTTTCCTCCACGCAGCCCAGCACTCCCCCACCCACGCGAGCCCCCTCGTACCGTAAAGATCTCTCGGTCTTGGGCGTGCTAAGCTTTGGGCAGGTCGGCGTCGCCACTGTCAATCGCTCACCGTCGTTCTCGTCAATATGAGCCCAGAAGGGAAAACAGGAAAGGAGATGGAAATCAATCCACCGCACAGCAAACTTGAGCAGGCCCTTTTGAGCGCAGGCGAGTATTCCAATCCCATTCCTGCAGAAGCGCCACGGCTCGTCGACGGGTGACTCACTCGAGCTCCATGCGATAGCCAGTGACGGACATTTTCTAAGCGCTCTCAACATATCTCGTTTGACTGGAACGGAAGGGAGCATAGAGGTTGAGAAAAGGAACGGGCGTCCCATGTAGCTTGTGAACCTTGGGATGGGCGCGGTGCAGGGGTTGTGGAAAGTGGAGGTTTCAAGCAGCACGAAGACAGGTGGGGGCTTCTTGACTGTGAGGTTAAAGAGAGAGAGGAATGGGTCCGGACGATGTCAAGAAGCCAGTGAGGGGTGAAGATGTCGAGGAGGAGCTGGATGATCTGCGCATTCGGGGGGGCGAACAGTGGCGACCACACCGTGAGACCGAGGAAAGAATCTACAAAGTCATACTTTGCTCCATCGCTGAACCGACACTGAAAAACCGGCCTCTTCAGCTCTTCGCTTTCTCCTTGTACCCCACCTCCATCCTCACCAGTTATAACAAGAGCAAGCTTACTCCGTACTCGACGACATTTTCACGCGCCCGCTCCCTCCCCATCAGGTAGAGGCCCGACAAGTAAGCGATGCCTAGTCTGACGAGGATGTGGCGCGGACGGCGAATGCCAATTTGGACCAGGACGCGGCGGGGTCTCATTTTGGTAGGTCCAGTAGCCGCGTTGGCTTGGACTGAGGTCGCCGTTGTCAAAAGACGAAGGGAGGGTAGAGGCAGAGGATCGCTGGCGCACGGTATGTGTTTTCTCGCTGCTGATGTCGCCGGGAAAGGGTGAAGAGGGTCGATCATTCCGCCGACGTCGACTTCCATCGACGGGGGCCTACTGCGACCAGATGGAGGAGGGAAGGGAGTCAGAGGAAGGCAGCGCTGCAATTGATGTAGGGATCTCGCGGGCGAAGGGAGAGGAGGGGGTACTGGCGAAGCTCATGAGGGGCCCTATTTGGAGGCTGCTGCTGTTCTTGTCTTGGCCGTTCTCGTCGCTGCGGTGGACGCGGACCCGAAAGGGGAAAAGCGCGGGTAACTCGAGCCCGAGGCAATCAGCCTTGGTTGTGGTCGGAATCTCTGGAGGTAGAGAAGATGAAGGCGAGAACGAGGTGCGGGAGGAGAAACAGGTATCCGGCCCGCCTCATCGCAAGTGGCCGATCCAAGAAGGGTAAGAGAGGCGCCGCCGCTCTGGCTCAAAGCTCCAGCAGCGAGATAGATGGACTGCAGCAATCAACTAACCAATTCCTGGCCTGCGACAATGATTTCGTCTTCGTTGTCTTCCTCGATGTCACTTGAGCACCATCTCACCGGGTCAAGCTTATCCTCCTCGGCGCCTCTAGGACAAGGTGCCTGGTTCTGGGAGGACGCCTCGAATAAGGAGAAGGAGGGATGTGGGAAGCAGGGCGCTTGGCCGAGCAGGAACGGCGACCCAAAAGTGCATGTACGAAGTGTAGGGCTGGCTGTCACTAGCGGGCGGCGTCGTCGTCGTCGTCGCCGCCAAGGGAGCCGTCCGCGTCAGATTCGTCGACGAGGTCGACGAAACAGATTTCAATGGAGTTGAAAAAGGAAGCTGGAGGGAGAGAGGCTGGCACTAGAGGGTCGAGAACCGGGTTGAAGAGCGGTGATGGACACTGGGAGGATGATGGTGAGGGAGGGACTGAGGAGTTGTCGGCGCTACCCTCTCGCAGGAAGGACAGCGACTAAGGGAACCCTATCCCCCCACACGAGGAGCACTCGAGCGAACCAGGCGTAAATGACCATCGAAATGGGAGTAAATTCGTCGTTGACGGCAGCAAGAATAGGGGAGCGAGGGTGAGAAGGCCTGCTCGTCGTCGGCCTCCTCGACGACGATGCCCTCTCCACGCGCATCCTCCGGAGATGCTCCAATTCGTGCTCCTGCCACTCCCGCACCCGTTTCGTCTTCTTCTTTTCAACACCAGAAATAGTCCTCTCTTGAGCTCCCTATTATTTTCAGCTCGACGAGCACCGCTTCGAACGAGCTCGCCAGGAAGCGCGGCCATCTCGCTCGGTGTTGCCACGAAGCGCTCGCATTGTCGCTGACAGACCGAGCTTCACGGAGGCGGCGGGAGAGAAGATGGAGGGATCGGGGAGCCTATGTGGGAGAGAGAGGAAGGGCAGCGACGATGCTTGGGCGGGACTGGAATCGTTCGACTTAGCGAGCGGGGCGTCAGAAAAAGAAGGGACGCCACGCCATCTTGTCGACGGTTCCGACCTCTTTGGACCCTATCCTCCCCTCAGCATGACCTCGTGCCAGAGCCTCCACACCTTGAGTCCCAGTCTCGCCCGAAGATCCCAGCGTCAGCGATCATCCATCATCGTGCCGCTCAGTTCAGGCCCAGTCTCTTTCTTCCCCTTCCCCCCACACACATACACACCCTACCAGGAACCCCTTCTCCTCGTCGTCAACAGCAGGATGGGATGTCGGATGTATCGCGTGTCCCCCACCACCGTCGCTCTGACCCACTCACTCTGGGAGTCTCCCCCGAATGAAGCGAGCACATCCTCCAGGAAAGACGCCCCTCTGTGTCGGTGCGACTCTTATATATACGTGCGGGTCGGGGATGGAGGGAGACACAGGAGCATCTTCCTTCTCGGCCCACAGGCGCTGCGCTCCCTCTCTTCGAGTCAACACTAGTGCCACAATAGAGTTTTTTTTAGAGGTGTTGTTGTAGAATTGAAAATGAAGAGTGAAGGAGAATGGGGAAAGTATGATCCGGCGACTGCCCGTCCAAGAGGAAGAGAGAAAGGGGGGAATCTTGAAAAGGTGGTTGGGAGATGGAGGGGGATCGGAGGGAGGAAAAATGATGGGAGAAGAAAGAATGAGGAAGGGAGGAAGGATGATAGGAGGGGGGAAGGGAGGGGGGGGGGGGGGGGGAGAAAGAAAGAGAAGGGAGTGAGGGGAGATGTTCGTTGAATTCCTTTTCGTTCATTCGACGTGGCGGGGGGTAAGGTTGGGGGATCTAAGGAGATGTAGAGAGACCGTCATCGAGGCGTCGCTTTGCTAAAAGTTCATCTTTATTCCCACCGCAGCCACTCTCCGTACCTAGTGCAACCAGTACAATCAGTCATTGTGCGAGACAGAAAGAATGGGACAGACAGACAAGCGAGAACTCACATGTTCGGCGCCTCACCCCTAACGTACGCCTCAAAAGTCCGCTTCGTTACCGCCGCCCAGGCGAGATCCCTCTCGTCGCTCTCGACCGACTCCTCCTCGAACGGGGACCCGGAGGTGAACTTCGGCTTGTTGTTAGCTTTACTCGTTGCCTTGCTCGTCTCCCTCGGTCCTCCCTCTCCGCCCTCTCCTGTCTCTTCCCCTTCCTCAGCAGCCTTGAGAGCGGCCGACCCAGCCTTCTCCACCGCGATCGCCTCCCGGAGCAGCTTCTCCCCCCGGAAGAACCTCCGACCCAAGTCCGGCCAGTTCCTCGCAGGATCAAAGGGAAGCCACCAGTTGTTGTGGTAGTGGTAGCAGAAGGCGCCTCGGAAGAAGGAGGAGAATCCGGCTGGCTGAGGCGCGGCGGTCTGTTGCTTCTCGCCGACGAAGAAACGCTTGAATCTAGAAATGGTTGGGGTGGGGGAAGGGATAGGGTTAGTGAGGGGAAGGGAGGGGAAAGAGAGGTAGAGAGGGAAAGGAGACGAGACGACGAACTCGGTGAAGTAGGGGAAGGGTGGTCGCTCCCGCTGGTAGCCCTCCATGTTGAGCCACGCCGAGTCAAACAGCGCGTCGGGCAACCGATAAAGCAGCGGATCCAACCCGGCATCCTGAAGGTACCTTGAGATGGTCATCGGGTGGAAGTCCATCTTGTTCTCCAACGCTGTCTTGAACAGGAAGCTTGTCAACGCCGAGCCTTTGTGGAGCTTAATGATAGCCGTGTTGTATTTGTCGTGGTACGACCACCTGTAAGCGAACGCCCCGCGCCAGTTCCAGAGTTCCTCCCAATCGCGGAGGAAAAGCGTGTCGGCATCAAGGTAGATGCCGCCGAACCGATGGAGGAGGACGAAGCGGACCATGTCGGAAAGGACCGTCGAGAGCTTGTCGTAGTCCTTCTCGGAAGAGCCGATGGAGACCTTGGCCGGCTTCTTCTTCTTAAGAGGGCGATCCTTGCCGGCAACGACCTCGCCTGCGAGCTCCTCGTCCGTCAGCTGGAGCTCATCCTCGTCCGTGGCGGCGTCGATGTCGTCGTCCTCATGGGTGTCGTTCGTCTCTCCACCTCCTCCTTCCGCCTTAGCGGGCGGCTGGTACGTGTGCCCACCCGAGTTCAAGATCGGGAGCTTCCTCCAATGTTCCCTCAACTCTGGTACGCCATCCAGCTGCTCCGTCGTGTTCCACAGCTTGAACTGCACCACGTCCCTGAACCTCGAATGCAAGAACGGCGCCGACCAAGGGTTCGTCGCAAGCGCCTCGTACATCTCCCTCCTCGCCGTCGGGTTCGGGACCGAGGCCGCGTGGCCAGGGTTGATCCACACGAGGAATTTGGGCCTGCACACGGGGATATCCCCGCTCTCCTCGCGGGCCTTCCGTTGCGCAGGTGTCAGGTCAAGTCCGAGGTTCTGGGTGTAGAGGAACGACATGATGGCCATGTACGGCTTGTCCGTGAAGGGGCCCGCCCAAAAGATGTGGAACAGCCTCGGCCTCAGCGGATCGCAGGGCTGCTGGTGCGTCGGAAGCGTCGGTCGAGGGGAGAACGGAGCGGGCAACGTGAGTTTGGGAGCGGTTAAGTGCTCGGCTCGGTCTCGGTACGTGGCGGCTTCGTCGCCCGGGCGAATTCCGAGGACAAGTTGGGCGCGTTGATCGAGCTCGGCGTCGGCGAGAGGACGACGGGCGGGGTCCTCGGTGTAGACATAGGACCAAGGGGTCAGGTCGCCTCGGCGGACGCGACGGCCGGCGTCGAGGCCGCCGCCCACGCGGAGGACCTCAAGGCAATCACGGACGAACTGGGGAGCAGCAAAGGGGTGAGGTGAGTTTCAGATGAGTGTGAGGACCATGAGGGGCAAGGAGCGACCCGACTTACGAGACCCCGGCTAAAGTCGCAATGATCAAGCAACACATCGAGGTCCGCGGCACTGCCCGGAGCGGGCCTCTTGGGCCAGGCGAACGCGTCCGGGTCAATGGCCGAGAGATTGGCGTATGTCCTCTCGGGACCGGCGCCGGTGAAGTAGAAGGGTGGCTGCTTGTCGCTGCCCTCGGCATCGGTGGAGACCGGCTTATTGGTTGGAGGGGGCGGGAGAAGCGAGGAGGGAATCGCCGGGTTGATGTAGCCTGGAGGAAGGTTCGATTGCGGGACTGAGAGAAAGAGAGAGAGAGAGAGTGTGAGGAGCACGGTGTCAGATCACAATGACGAGGATGACGGGAAGGGGGGGAGGGGGGGGGGGGGATGGATGGGATGGTGGGGTGGGGTGAGCGCGACGACGGGACGAGACCAGACGAGTTCGAGGTGAGCTGGCGTCAGAGGGGAGGCGAATCCCTCCCACAGCCAGCAGACCGGTCAAACCGATCCACGTCGCCGTTCGCGCTCAAGCATGCAGAGAGACAGAGACGCCCCGCATGACGGGAAGGGAGAGCTGGGCAACGACAAGCCGACCTCGAGCGCGGGCGAAGGGGGAAGACCAGGACAGCATGATCACAAGCGAAGTGCAAGCAAGCATGCGCCGCCGCCGACGCTCGTCCTTCCTCACCACTACACTCTCTGCGTGATCCTCACTCCTCCTCCCTCTCTCATCTCCGGAACACACGCCCCAGACTCACCCTTGTTCTTGCTCGGCCAATGCCCACTCATGACCTCCCATTCCCAGACGCCCCGAATCTCCTCTTCGCTGAAGACGACCGTGTCTGGGTCCTTGAACGGGTTCTGGAACCCCCCGCCCCCGCCACCTGTCCGCTTCTTCTTCGAGTTCTTGCCCCCGCCTCCGAACGCGCCGAGCAGCCAGAGGAGGCAGACGACGGCCGCGAGCGCGCCCGTCCATCCCCCCGCGGCTCCTCGCCGGGAGGAAACCCGCGGCAGCTTTCGCCAGAGGGCGCGCGGGATGGGGAGTGAAATCCGGAGAGGGTGACGCCGGCCTGGAAGAGGGACGTAGATTGCTGTCGTCGAGGAGGATGGGTCGAGGTCGAGCTTCTCGGCGACGGCGAAGGACGACGACCCGCCGACGGAGGAGGATGACGTGTTGGACTTGTGCGCGAACGGGAGCGGTGACCGGCGAGCTTTGTGGTAGCCGTTGGGGGAGCGGCCGAAGAGGTGGGACATGGCTGCCGTGGTAGGAGCGCCGACGAAGGGACGGCGAGCTGGGCGGGCGGGCGGGCGGGAGCGAGGGGGGTCGAGCTTTCGTGATCAGGCGCGAGAGCCGGTCGAGCGACGGACGCAGGGGCGGAGCGCGCTGCTTGCTGGCGGGGAGGGCCAGACGGGGAGGCGTGGCCCGGTGCTGGGGGAGGAGAAAGGACGGGGAGGGACGGGAGAGGGAGGGTCGGTCCGTCTCGAGCTCTGGAAGATGGTTAGAGGACGGAAGCCGCGGGCGGGCGAGCAGGGCGGCCAGGGCCAGAGAGGGTCCGAGGCCCCTTGGCACGGCGCCTCGGGCCAAGTGATGCCCCTGGGGAACGCCAGGGAAGAAAAACCAGCAGGCCGGTCTGTTCCGTTCTGGATCGCGCGGCCGCGCCGGCTGCGGCGATGGCGAGGTGACAGACACGCGCGCGGCTGGCCGGTCTGCAGGGGCGAGGATGCCTGCACGCCCGCCGGGCGTCGTCGGTGGCATCGCTCGCTTCTCGCATCGCACGCTGCTGCTCCGGCCGGCGATGGTCGAGGGAGAGGTCGGACGGGGGCCCAGCCAGCCGCCAGACTTCCCACGGGGCGCACCCCGCTCGCCTCTCCTCGCGTTCTCTGCTGTCTCGCCCTCGCCCTCTCGTCCTCTTCCCTCAACCACCGACGACCCGGACGCGATGACCTCCCTCCTCGCCGCGTACGCTTCCTCCGACGAAGAAGGGGGCACCCCGCCGCCTACCTCTCGCCCTCGGCTCACCTCTCCTCCCCGCGAGCCGGCCACGGCTGATGAGGAGGCGAAGGCTCGCGCCGATGCTTTCAATCTTGGCGGGCTCGAACGACGGTCGGATGCGGGCGCTGGTGGGGCGAGCACGTCGGCAAAGGAGGAGCTCGTGGGGAGTGCGGCACCGGATGTGCTGGCTGAGGTGGGTCGTTGGTTCCTGCTTGAGCGTGTCGGGGTGGGGGGGGGGGGGGGGAGGGGGAAGGTGGAGGGAAGGAGGGCTGGGAGGGAGCGAGTCGCGACGACGAGGCGAGAACACGAACCAGGCAGAGCTCTGGCTCGGGTTACGGTCCTCTTTCGGCCCTCTCTCGCTCTCTCGCTCTCTCCCTTACCCCTTGTCTCGTTGAGAGTGTTTTCAAGAACGCCGCTGATTCTCTTCCTTTGTCTAGGACCCCAATGTCCAAACTTCGCTCATCACCCGGCCGACGGACCGCGTCATGAACGTCAACATCCCGTACGCCGATGTGCGTGTCATCCCTGCTCTCCCTCTTCTCCCTATCTTCCCTGCTGACTGGGACGTCCCTCACGAGCAGATGACCAAGCCCGTCTTGGGCCCGGAGAACCCCTGGGACACGCGCATCAAGGGGATGAACACGATCGCTGGTGTGTCTCGTAGCTCTTCTTTCTGCCCTCAACCCTACAGAGACTGACCCGCTTGACCCTTCCTCCCCCCCTCCCCCTCCCTCGCCCTCCAGGCCACGTCGAGGAGCAGTCCATTGACACACACTCCTTCCTACTCCAACAACGCACCTTCCAAGTCCTCGGGTATGCCCAGGACCCCTCGGCCGCTCCGTCGACGTCGACTGGCGGCGGCCCGCAATACATCGGCGACCTCACCGCAGCCGAAGCCAACGCATATCGTACCTCTGAGAACATCCGGCCTTCCAAGGCCGCTCGCCGGGAAATCAAGCGGAAGAGAGGCGTCAAGGGGGACGCGTCGGTCGTTGACGGCGAGGGGGCGTATGTGGGTCCCTGGGCTGGGTGGAAGGAGGACGAGGAGGTGGAGGAGGAATTGGAGGAGGAGGCGGAGGAGTGGAGGGCGGAGAAGAGGAAGAGGGAGGAACTGGCGGCAAAGGCGAAGGAGAGGGCGAAGGGGGCTGGGGCGGAGAAGAGCATCTTCCATGGTGAGCGAACATGGGGGGTCGACGCGACATGGAGTGCGCCACGCAACGACTGACTACCCAACCCCTTCTCCCCCCCTCCCCGCCCCTGCTCCTCGGCACCGCAGGCAAGGACCTCACCGACTACGCTGGCCGAACATACATGCATGTCCCGACGGACAAGGGCGTCTCGCTCTCGGCGGATGCCCCGCCGCCAGACTCGTTCCTTCCTAAGGAGTGCATTCACACCTGGACGGGCCACACCAAGGCTGTCTCGAGCATCAAGCTGTTCCCTGGGTCCGGTCATCTGCTCCTCAGTGGGTCGATGGACACCAAGGTCAAGGTGAGTGTCGCACGCGGGCCAAAGTGGGAGGAAGGAACGTCAAGCTGACCGCCCGGATGATAGCTCTGGGACGTCTACAATGAGGGCAACTGCCTAAGGACGTTCATGGGCCACAGCCAGGCCGTCAAGGACGTCGCGTTCAACAACGACGGCACAAGGTTCCTTACGGCATCGTACGACCGGCAGATGAAGCTCTGGGACACGGAGACCGGTAAGTACGCGCCGCGCGGGCTGGCATAAATCGATGGCTAAAACCCTTCTCCCGCCTTTCACAGGCCAATGTATCAAGGCCTTCTCCAACGGCAAGCGCCCGCATTGCGTGACGTTCCACCCGGACCCGGACAAGCAGAACATCTTCCTCGCGGGTATGCAGGACAAGAAGATCATCCAGTACGACATCAACACGGACCAGATCACCCAGGAGTACGACCAGCACCTTGGGCCCGTCAACACCATCACGTTTGTGGACGAGAACCGGCGATTCGTTACGACGTCGGACGACAAGTCGATCCGAGCATGGGTGGGTCTCCCTTGATCCTCTTGCCTTTTCTCTCGCCCCCATCTGACCCTTCTGCTTGTTTGCTTCCCCCCCCCCCCCATTCTCCAGGACTACGACATTCCCGTCGTCATCAAATACATTGCCGAGCCGGACATGCACTCTATGCCCGCCGTCTCGCTACACCCGAACAGTGCGTACCACTCATCGTGTTCCTCCGTTCTTCGCCTCTGACCCACTTGCTTCCCCAGAGAAATGGTTTGCCGCTCAGTCGCTTGACAACCAGATCCTCGTCTACTCGACCGATGGCTTCCGCCAGAACCGTAAGAAGCTCTATCGCGGTCACACGACGGCCGGCTATGCCTGCGGCGTCGGCTTCTCCCCCGATGGTCGGTTCATCTCCTCCGGAGACGCGTCAGGCAATGTCGTCTTCTGGGATTGGAAGAACGGCAAGCTCGTGAAGAGGTTGAGGGCTCACAGGGAGGTAGTCATTCAGCATTTGTGGTTGCCGCATGAGTCGAGCAAGCTGATTACCGCGAGCTGGGATGGGACGATGAAGCTTTGGGATTGAGGCAATAGGCGGGAGGGAGATTCCATGCCTTTGTATTGTGTGCGTGTTTGTGGAGTTGTCGTTCAAGGTGCTGTCCGTTGAGAGAGCAAGACTGTCATTCGCGAGTCCGTTCGTCCATGAGTCCTGCCCTCGACTGCTACTACCAAGCCCGACTCTCGGTATCTTCTTCACAAGTTACCCACCTTTTGCTACTAGAAAAGTCGCTCTCACTCCCTATGCCTGGTCGGAGCACACACACTCACCATCGGATCCGTCCGTCTTAACTCGATCCTCCCGTCATCACTATTGACCCTCGCCGTCGACTTCCTGCCACATCTTCTGAGACCACTCCGGAACTCGCTTTACCCAACTTCCTCTGCGGGACGGCCCCTCCGCCCAGCCCGCCTCTCACGGAACAAGCTTAAGGAGACACGGACGCGATACGTCGGCCTTATCCGCTTCCCCGACCGGTCCATCTACTGTTTCTCAACGAAACCATCCTTCCCTTGGATCGATGGAGGCAGAAAGCAGCTTGGTTTCCATGGGAGGCCCCACACGAGGGTGCTTGCGGCGGCTGCAGGAGGCCCTCTTTGATGAACCGCGGCGCGGGTAGCCGCATCTAGCTCATTCAAAGCTATATGCTGACCCTCTGACCCTTCTTTCTCGCCCGCAGTCAACAATTCCCCATCATCACATCGAGCTTCCCGTCACAGATCGACTTGGACGTCGACTAGCTCGCATGCGGCTCCTCCAGTATCATTGACTCTCTATTCTATGCGTTTGATGGTTCGGCTTGTGACGACAATGACGACGCCTCCTCCTCCGAGTGGCCGTCGACCGGCTGGCTCACTCTCCCTTCCCGTTACGTCTCGACACTCACATACATTGGCCCCGCTCTTCTCTCGATGCTCGTCTACATCTTACACTGTTGAGAATAGCCGCTCTCCCAGAGATGAGCAATTTGAGGGCACTGTACAGCGTCCACCTGCGCGTGAGGAGGACCATGGACGAGGGACTTGCGTGGGGCTACTTTGTGCTATTCTTCAATAGAGATGTGGATGGGTCTGGAGGGCGAGAGAGACGTTTAGGTAGACAAAGCTGGATGACGAGAGAGATGGGCTGGAGAGATTCTGGACGCAGATCAAGGCGTGTGCATTTCGCATTGGTGGACTTGGTATATATGTTGACTGATACACAAACGACCCATCAGTGCCTTCTGAGTTTCGGCCTCCCCCTGAGACACCAACGAAACAAACACGGCCTCATCGAACCCTCGTTCTGGTCGACGGAGCTCGCCTCCTCATCCTCCACCTCCTTCCACCTCCTTCCTTCCGGCCGACGCAACCGGCCAGCCACCGAGCCTATGCAAAAGTACGGCTATGTCCTTACAACCGCCCACCACCTCATGCTCCTCGGGGGCACCCTCGAGGGCCCCATCCTTCGGAGAATCAGGCTAACGACGGCTGCAGCGAAGAGATCAGGAGTGGTGGAGAGGAGGGAGAGATGTAGGAGGTGGAAAAGGTCATCTCTGTGCTACTAATATGACTACTGTGGGGGCGACGAGCTGTCCGAGGTGAGTCGAATTATCAATGTCGACCTCTCTTCGTCGTCTAGATGCGGAGCTGACAGTTTGCTCGCTCGCCCCTCACAGACGCCCATCACCCCTAGAATCTCTCCGCTCCAACCTCCTTGATCTAACTCACCACGCCTCGCGGTCGATTTTCCCTCTTGGTCAAATCTAACCTGGGAGACGTGGCAGCAGCGGCACCTCTTCAACGGCACCATCCTGGGCTCCCTCTCCCTCCTCTGGCCATTCTCCACCCGCCTCCCACTTCCGCCTGAAACAGAAGACGACATTACCTCCACTGGCGTGCTATGAAGGAGGTTCTCGCCTGACAAGAGTATGCCCGCGATACCGCTGATGTTGATGCCCAGAGTAAGGAAGGCATTGATGGAGCTGCGGAAACGGGCGGGTGCAAGGGGGAGGGAGAGGGTGGGGGGGTTGTTTGATGCTTCGGCGGCGGCGGAAACTGGGGAGACATTGTGCAGTTGGGCTTACCATTGATAGTTCAGAGGAGGCCAATCGCCCCGAGGCGACAGGACCTCCCTTTGGGAGGAGAAGGAGGGGGTGGTGAAGGATGGGCGGAGACCGAGGGTGAGGACGGGTGGGACCTGCTTATGGACCCCCTGCCTATTCCTCCTCCCCCTGCTCGCGATCTCACGACGATGAACTCGCAAAGCCCGGAGAGGCGCTGACGATCCTGTTGGAGTGGTCGGGGTTGAGGGTTTTGAAGGGGAGGCCGCATGCGCTTGTGGTGCCCTCTTCGTATGCTACTCTTGTGGTTCTGGGGGGCCAAGAGATGGTCATGCATATATGCAGATGAGACGCTCACGGTCTAAGATGGTACAGGATTTTGCTATTGCTACATCTGTACTCTCGTTATATCGTGCTGTATTACTTCTATGTATCATGGGTTCACATTTCCCCCCTGACTTGGGAGAAACAGTTGATCTAGTCACGGTCAAAGTAAACAAGTCTGAACGCCCTGCCCTACTCGAATGCTACCGCTTCTGCCCTTCTTCGTCCCTCAGAGACCCACCCATCACGGTCCCGACGTCGAGCTTCCAGGCTAAAACCCCATCACCGGCAACAAATCCGTGATTGTCTTGAGCATGTTCTTCGATAGCTCAACGCCCTTTTTGGTTTGTGTTCCTTGCGCATCCTTGCGTGGAGTCGAGAGGAGGACCCTTGCCTGTCCTAGCGGACGAGCTGCCTGCCTACACCGCTGAATTAGGCTAACACCGGAGTCACTCATTCTCTCCCTTCTTGCATGAAAGCACATCTTCGTTTGCTCTCGTCCTTCTGTTTGTTCCTGCTCGTGATCGAGCTTGTCTCACGGGAGGCAAGTCACAGTCCATGGCGGGCTTCTCGGATCCGTCGGGAGCTGTCGTCGGAGAGACCGACAAGAGGCCATGTGATTCACCCCCCGTCTCGCTCGACCTCCTACCCTGGGTCCTCTCGACCACTATCATCACCCTGCCCTCTGCCTGCCGCCTGCCCCACATTCCATCTCTGGGAAGGGACGAACACCTCGAGCTCAGTAAAGCTAACTCCCTGCCTTCCTACGGGTCGTCCAACTCCGACGCGTTCCTCGTTCCCGTACGTGCGCGCACTCAACGAGGTGATCGAGTCATGGTCATTCGCAGCCTGTGATCATAGCCAGCAGTGTTAACCCACCGTTCACATTTCCATGTCCAGGCGTGAGCAACACTGCCGACAACAGCACGGTATGTCTAGCAACGGCTTTCCCTTCCTCGTTCTTGACTGCTCCGAGCGCACGTGTAGTCTACCTCTCTCATCGTGATCTCTCTGCAGATTGGCCGTTACTGGACGCCTCTGTTGTCTTCATAGTCACTCGAAGGGTGAGTCCCGTCGGTCGTCCCTTCTCTTCCCCTCTTGCGCTCGGTGAGGGCCTCGCGCAAAGCAGCCAGCCAGTCTCCTCGCTTTGACCCTGGTAGGCTTGCAATTGAGATATAGCTGTACCCCATCTCCTGGGCGATTGTGTCAACACGAGGGCCCAGCAAGCTGTTGCCAGCCATGCATCTCAATGGCAATACGCTCGGCTCCGAGTGAATTTCATCTGACTCCCTCCTAGCTCTCATTCCAGACCAATATCATTTCCCACACTCATCTCCGGACCTCACCCCAACGACCATCGCCATGGACGACTCTGACCACGAATCCATCGCGTCCAGCATCTCTTCCTACTTCTATGCGTCGTCCAACGGGGAGATGGAGGATGATGAGATGAGCGGCTGGCAGAAACAGCGCTCCTTCGTTGCAGCTGGTCACCTAGGGATGGACGATCTCGACGTCAGCGGCCGCCCCACAACGATACCAATGGCTCAACCCTCCACCGTCGACGCCCTCTCCCTCTCAACACTCATCGCCATCGCCGATAACCTCGCGCTCCGCGATCTCCGAGCGCTCTACGACACTCACCCGCGTCTCCGCCAAATGATCGACGCAAACGCGCTCATATTCTTCGCGAGCTACTACCAGCAGGGCCCCATCGCAGGCTGGGTCCGTCGAGGGAGGGAGGCGTGCGGCTGGGCTCCTTCTAGTACACAGGACGAGAGCAGGGACATCGAGAAGGGTCACGGGATGGAGGATTTCTGGACGCACATCAAAATGTGAGTTTTCGGGCGCTTGGTCGTGTTTGTTGCTGACGTTCCTTCCTCACAGGGCGTTTTGGACGTCGTCTTTCTCCTGGGACAAGGCGAACAACCCCAGTGTACGTCCTCCTGCTCCTGCCTTCTCCCTGTGCCAAATCTGATGCCCTTCCTCTTCAGCTCATCGAGCAGTCGTTCTGGTCCGACATGTTCTCGAACGACTCGGAGATGATCTTCACCTCTCCCATCACCCGCTACCACCTCTTCCAGTCGGCCGGCCGTCGAGCCTTTGCGCAGCACGGTTACAAACTGACGGGAATGTGAGTGGACTTACTAGGTTTTTTCATGATAAGACCCACTTACTTGAGGACCTTCCTCTCTCATACTCCCAGGCACCATTTCACCCTCCTCGAGAACACGATCTGCTGGATCTGCGTCTTTGCGCCCGAACGGGAGAGCGAAGGCCCAATCATCCGCCGAATCAATAAGAAGGTCTCGTCAAAGGGCCAAGCCAGCTCAGCCAGTACCGCCGTCGCCGCCGGCGACGACGACCACAAGGGGAAGGGGAAGGAGAAGAACAATACCAGCGGCAACGACCGCCGATGCAACTGCTGTGGCGTCTCTTCCTGCCCGAGGTCCGTACATGTGCTTCTGTTGACTTGAGCCAATCCAGACCTTCTGACGCTTTCCTTTCCCTACCTTAGTCACCCAACCTCCCTAGAGACGGTTCGCTCTCGTCTCCGCGAGCTTCAAAACCTCGCCTTCACCCGCTCCTACTGGAAAAGTGGCGATCCCATAGAAATCCTTCCACTTTACATGGACTACATCCATAACTCCTCCGCAGCCGGTTACCATGAGCCCCCTCTGAGGATCCTACCGGACGAGAAGCTCGTCGACATCGACTTGGCCACACTCACGACACTCTTCCCGCCGGACGACCCGCTCCCTCCTCCCCCGCCCACGGACGCGCTCAAGTCCGTGCAAAAATGGTACCAGAGCATCAAGACCCGGCACGTGTCTCGAGATCACGCTCGCCAGCTCTTGCTCGACCTCGATCAGACGGCCAGCAACCCCCTCCAGATCCTAGAACGACACGTCTCTTCGGGACGACGGGTCCCGCCAAAGCTTGGTGACGCGAAGAAGAAGGGGAAGAAGATCCGCCAGTGGTCGTACCATATTCAGTTAGGATGGATGGGGTTCAAAAACGTCGTGAGGGTTGATTATTCTCTCGACGAGCCGTGGGACAGGCCGTACCGGGATCCTCTCGGCTGGGATAGGCCGGCGCATCTGGTGGACCTGCAGAACCGATCCGGCAAGTCGCGGAACAAGAAGCGGAAGGGTGGCGCTGGTGCGGGCTGCATACTTACGGTACAGACGATGGTGGGAGCGCCGCTGGGGCAGGATAGCTGGATTTGCGCGTTCTGTAAAGTGAGACTGGAGGAGCACGGGTGGAAGGTCACGAATCGAGCGACAGCGCGCTGAGGGTAATCAAGCAGAGGTCTTCAAGATGCATGTATGATGATGAAGACAGATGGGGAAAGGGAGAGCTGACGGCCATATATAGGTTTCGAGAGAGTGAAAGAGGTAAATTCACAGAGGACAAGGGGGTGCGGCGGCGGGATCAAAGAGACACACATAGGCCAGGCTGAGGTTCCGGGAAGGGGAGACGAGAAGGAAGAAGCAGAGAGGGCTATGCGGGAACTGTGGGTGACGAGGGAGGCGAGAGGGAGGAGGGGACGGGCTAGGAGGACAGCAAGCTTGAAACCGTGGGCGAGGAGACGAGAAAAGAGGAGAGGGGCTCATTTGCGATGGTACATACAGAGGAAAGAGAAGAGGAAAGAAGGAGAGACTAAAGAAAACCGAAAGAGTGAAGAGAGAGCGCACTCAGGAGAGCTCGAGCGACTGGATAACGCGCGCCACCTCATCCACTTGAGACTGAGCACTATGGTAGACGACCTTGCCACCACCTCCTCCGGACGAAGCGTTCGAAGATGCTTGCAAGGACGCGATGCCCGGGCCCGGTCCGTTGATGTTGGGGAATCGCGGAAGAACCGCCGATGAGGGAGGGCTCGGGACGCTCTGCCCGCCGCCGGTAGTGCTGGTCGTTGGGCTGCTGGGCACACCGCCGCCGCCGTATCGGACAGATGAAGAGGACGACGAGAGTGACGGGAGGGAGGACATGTCAAGCGACTGAGCGCGGTGGGAGGAGAGCGTCCGGTGGAACGAGGACGACGAGCTGCTGCCACCGCGACCGCCCCCGGACGAGACGTTCAAGTCACCTCCCCCACCGGGTCCGGAAGCAGTCATGTTCATGTCTCTGAGCTTGGACGCGAGCATCGGGTCTGATCCACGCTTAAGAACGCTCTCGTCGGCCGCAGAGGGACGAGAGGACGACGACGGCGAGGACGGGTGGTTCAGTTGGTGAGGAGGGGCCGACGACGGGACCGGGAAGGACGAGTGGGTCCGCTCATGGTAAGGCGATGAAGAGTGGGCGTGGTGGCGGTGGCTCGAAGAGTGAGAGTGCGAGTGCGAGTGCGAGTAAGGGGCAGGCTGAGGAGGAGGAGCCGGAGGAGCCCAAAACTCCGAGAGCTGGTGCCGAGCGTACGAAGTCGATGCCGGGCGTCCAGCTGCCCTTCCCATCGAAGACGAGTCATAACCGCTGCCACCATTTGTTGTCTGCGTCGTCGGTGAGGATGCACGCGCGCCGCTGACGGTTGCGCCTCCCCCACTGCCACCATGGGCCGCGTCCAATGACTCACCAGCGGCACTGTCGTACGACGCCGAGGTAGCGTGCGACGACGATGACTCGCCGTAGTACCCATGTGGGGCATCGAAGAGCGCCTTGACGTCTGAGGCTGAAGGGATCGGCCGGAGCCCACGCTGAAGAAGCGACTCGCCCACGCCGGCGACCTCAGTCTCGGCTAAAGGGGAAGCGACAAAGTCAGCAAGAATAACCCTAAGAGGCGAAACGAGTAACGACCCACGAATCGTGAACTTTGAAGGCAGCAGTGCCGAGTTGAAGTGCGGGAATGCGTCTGCAAACGAGTCGTTCCGTGCTCTCGCGCTCGAAGGGTAGACGCCAACCTTACGGGAGACCAGGTACTCCTCGAGTGCGTCGCGGGCCGAGCCGAGAAAGTCGATGTTGGATCTCTGGCAACGGAACTTAAAGAGCGAGTCTTCGCCCTGGATGAAGCGCGTCGGTGGGATGATGGCGATCTGGAGATCGCGTTTCAGGCGCTCGACCTGATAAAGAAGGGCTATAAGAAAGGATTTACTAGAAAGGTTCAAGGAGAGAGGTGGCTCACGAGCTGAAGAAGATCGTGTGTCGACACAACTCGGCCGAGGTCTGGCGCGTATGGGACGTGGAGGTCCGCTTCGAAAGGCACGTGGTCCAGCAGCATGGCCGCAGCGATATGGACTTGGGACTCGGGCCCAAAGATGGTGACGATGCTTCAGTAAAAAAAAGCGTCTGTCAGCTGCTGCTGCTGCTTCCGATGAAAGAGCGCTGCGAACTCAGATGCGGTCTCCTTGTTTGGGAAGCGAACAACTGAATTGGTCTTATGCTCGATGTCGTGAATGAAAATCGACTTCTCGCCGAGCAACGTGCGATGATATCTTCGGGGGATCGAGATCGTTTCAACAGTGTAGTCCTTGTCCTGTGAAAGTGAAATTATTCAGCATCGAAGAACCCTTATCTAGGAGTCATCTGACTCTTCCTTACCTTCGGATTGACGAGCTCCATGACAGCCTGCTTGAGCAGATCGAGACTTCCCGCGTTCTTTCCCGGCGTCCTCGCGACGACGTTGTCCTCGTTGTCAACATACCCGCCGAGCTGGGCGAACTCCTCAGCGTTGGAAAACTTGACGTAGACACCGTATTTCTTCATGATACGCTGAATGTTTTTCCCGCCAACGCCGATGATGCGCTTGTGGTAGCTCTGGAACGAAAAGCGTGGCAGGTCAATCGAAGAGAACGGAAGGGAGGTGATGGGGGTGGAGCGCGCGCACCTCAGGCACATGGAATGAGACTTCAGCGGGCAGTTCCTCCTGGAGCATCGACAGCCCGTGGAGCGCACCGACGTCATTGCCTGCAACGTCCATGAGGAAGTTGTAATCGTTGAACCTATACGCAAAAGGGGTCAGTTCTCGAAAAATAAAAAGGGCCGCATACACGCTCACGTCTCAAATTTGATCTTGACGTTAGCCATCTTCATGATCTTGTTGATCTTGCCGTTCTTCTTGCCCGAAATAAACTCGCGATGCTCGTTGGCGAGCTCGACCTGGAACCGGATCTCGTGGTGAAAGTTCTGAGGGCACCTACTGTCAGTCGCCCGCCAGATTTAGAACTACCCACCTCAAACACACCTTGATCACCTCCAGCTCGAGGACCATTGCAACAGCATCCCGGACGGCCTTCTCGATGCCATGCATCTCAAAGCAGTTGCTCTTGAAGACAATCTCGGCACCGGACGCGTTGGCGATCCGCTGAAGCGTCGGTTGCATTTGAGCCGGGTTGATCGTCGCAGAGGGCATGAGGACATCGAAGGAGATCGGGAGGAGCCAGAAGGAGGCAACGTAATATTGGCAAGCCTGAGAAATAGGAAGGGTCGGGACTGGGTCTGTGAGAGAAAGAAAGAGAAGAAGCGAAGGGAGAACGCACGAGCTGCATGATCGACCGGATGGTGCGCTCAATGTTGACGCGCTGGTCGCCAAAGACGGTGATGAGACTCGCCTAATGAAGGGAGGAAGGATCAGACTAGGCCGCTCTTCGCACACACAAGCCCAAACGGACTGACCTGGCTGCCAATCGCTGGAAATGCCACAAACGTCCCATTGTCACTCATGATCACCCTAATCTCCTCCAACCTCTCCGTCAACAGCCAATCCAATTTCCTCGGCAAAATGGCCGCGTCCCTCGAGACGATGCTCTTCGCGCGGACTTTCATCGCCGAACACTGGTAGAGCATGTCCCGAGCGCGCTGGACCCCAAAGAACTCGCCCGTGATCCAAATGGCGTCAAGTGGAGAGCCGTGAGGCACGCCGAGAGTTGTTGGTGAGGCACTCATCTCGGAGGAGGCGGGGTAGGGCGAGTGCGAAGGGGAGGGAGAAGGACCACGTCCGAAAGGTATGGGCGAGCCATGAGGGGCGAAGGGGCTCAAGGGGGTGCGGTGGGGTGAATGGGGAGGCGGCTGGTGGTTGTGATGGGGTGGTCCACCACCGCCGCCAGGTCGGTAAGGCTGGTGGTGGTTGTGGCCGTGGTGCTGTGGAGGGTAGAGACCGCCGCTTCCGCTGTGCGGCTGCTGCGGCTGTTGCTGGCCGGGGAAACCAACACCTCCACCGCCGTACTGTTGCTGATGCGGGAGCTGCGGGTACGGCTGCTGCCCGTGGTGTAGATGAGGTGACTGCTGCTGATGGTGAAGCGGAATTGCCGGGAAGGGCACAGGCGAACGATTGATGTGATGTTGAGGGTGCGGGTGCTGCTGCGAGTAGCCTGCTCCGCCGTGCAGAGGATGAAGGGAAGACGACCCGAGGCCACCCGATAGTGAGGGTCCTGCTCCTCTCCCGGCACCGACCGAGGGGAAGTAGATGTTCGTCCCCGTCTCCTCCTGGATTGTCTGAATCACACAGCGCTTCCGAGAAGCAACGATCGCGTGCAGCTTGTGGTCAATCTCACACACATCGGCGTGGAGGCCACTCTGTAGACGAAACTTTCGTCAGCTCAGTGCGGGCGATGAAGACTAGAGCGGCAATCATTACTCACGAGCTGATCGAGCATCACCAGCACACGAACCTTGGCCGCCTCCACGGCCGACGCGTCCCCCTCGAGAACAATCTCGCACATCCGCTCTGTCTCGAGACCGAAGGCTCCGGAGCCAGGAGGTCCACTGTTGCTGTTTCCTCCTCCGGCAGATGTAAAAGCAGCCGCACAGCCCTCCGAGATGTCCTCACTCGGGCGACGCCCGTGGTCACCAACGCCAGTCTTGGAGGGGGTCGAGCCGGACGCGTCGCTTCCTTGCCCTCCTCCTCCTCCGCTAACGGCCTTATGGGCGTTGCCGCCTCCCGAGGAAGACGAAGGTCCCTCAGGGTTGACCACGGAGAGGAACGCCCTCGTCTGGGAGGCGATCTCGTCGAGTCGTCGGCGAATGTCCGGCTTGAGCGTGCAGGAAGCTGAGAGCGGGGAGTCGAGAATTTCGGAGCGGGGAAGCTTGATACGGGAGGTAATCTGCCATGGAGAGGAGTGGAATGGGGAAAAGAGTCAGGGGAGGTGTGCGTTTGTGGGCCAAAGAAGGAGCGATGGTGGGAGAGAGGGAGAGTGCTGCCGTGCGAACGAAGGAGTACGCGCGGCAAGGCGCGAGGGAAGAGAACAAGGACAACCAGTACGACACACCTTTCTCGGTACTTGCCGGAGAACAGCTCCCCGGGCACTCATGACCTGGACATAGCTACCACTCAGAAGGAAGTTCCAGCCTTGACCCTGAGGCTCCGGCGCAACGGAGACGAGGCAGCCCTCGCGGGAGCCGATCTCAAGCGCGAGCCGCTGGAGGTCCGCGGAGGACGCTGTCTGCGGCGCGGCGAGGAGGAAAGAGGTAGTGTAGAGATCCATAGTAGGATATGCGTAGAGCTATGTGTGTGAGAGATATAAGAAAGACCCGGAGGGAAGGTAGAGACAATGGGCGTGGCGTGAGCGGCAGATCGGGCAGGCGCGACGGCAGTAACCTCGCGAGGCAAAGAGCGAGACAGCACGCGACGAACGACTCACGCGTCCGGAAGTGTATCTGGTGGAAGAGGATATCCAACTGCACAGGCAAGGGGCAGAAGTCGACTGGAAGGAAGGCCTGAGAAGGGGTCGAGGAAAAGAGCCCGCGCGCGAAGGCGACACCTCCAGCAGGAGACGGTCTTGAGACGTGGAAGAGGTGGGGGCGCTAGCAGTGGTATCTGTCTGCAGATGAGAAGGGGGATATGCCGGGAAACCGAGCTGCGGGAGACGACGGGCCTGGCTCCGAGACGGGGCGGCAGCGCGAGAAGGGCAAAGGTTGGAGAAGAAGAGCCGAAAGGAGGGAGTGAATGCCTCACGGGAGGATGTCATTCGGGCACGCCGAAGACCCAGCCAGGCTTGCGCTGCGGCTTGTCAAGACGACACATATCATCCTTACTCCTTACGACGAACCAGCTCGAACCTTCCTGGTATGAGTCATCGTCACAAAAAGAGAGCAAAAAGGTTTCGATTGATGGCTGAGTGTATGCGATTCAGGGCGACCACCGCCCGCGCGCCATCTCACTCGCTCCGCTCTCATCCAATATTATAACCCAGACTTAATCGTCTTCTCACTTCATTAGTTCCTGTCTTATATGAAGAGCAATGTGACGACGGTCCTCAGAGCAAGGAGACCGGTTCGTGGCTCAGCAGATAGACTATAGGGAACAGGGAGAAAGCTCGCTTGCTCTCTGAACTCTCAATCATCATCTTCTCAGCAGTCCTCGCTCTGAACCGCCAGCCACTCTATTGGCATCGTTCACACTTGTCCCCCTGGAGGACTAGTCAATCCTCTGCGCGCTGGATGAGGTGCTCGCAAGCTCCAATCCCATAGCCGCCGCGTGTGGGCGTGGCTCTGTTCGGGGAGCCCTGCCTCGTACCTCGAACCTCAGACAGACCCGAACTGGACCTTGTGAGAATCAAGCAGGACATGAAAAAAGCTATAGAGGTCTCCTTAGTTCAAACAGATGGGCCACTTCGCCTCCATCGCTTTCGAATACCTCTGTTACCTCAGTTAAGTCCACCACGCCCATTCTGAACGTGATGAGTGCATTAACTCAGCATCTTACTTGTTGGATGGCGAACCGACTGTAGATAGAACTATGTCGGGGAAGGTTGAGGAAGTGCTCGATGATTAAGCTTGGCGTTTGCCTTGCGTACTCTTTCTCTGACAGAAGTTATACTTATCCCCCCGCCTCAAAGGGATCTCCCCATCTGGAACCTCGAGATTCTCAAAATCATGCGCACCCAAGCGTGACGGGATGCCTTGCAATTCTCTCAGCGCCTCGGGATCTATTCCATCACCTCCGTACTCTCCCTTGCTGTTATATTCCTGGTCTTTGAGGCGTTCACCAGGGGTGCTCGTTCTTTGACTCCTGCTCGCCTGACACCCCCGGGCTCGTTTCCAAAGTTCCTCAAGTGGGCAAGGCTCCATCGTCTCTTCGCTCGCATCCCAGCCTCTCTTCATCCACCGGGTTTCACCCCATCTAGCTTGTTTTTATGTCGCCTCAATTCTCATGGTAGGAAAACCATTGTGCGAACATTCTTCAAGCAAACGATCTCTTCCCCAAGCGCAGCTAATGAAGACGTCCTCATCGAGGCACGTAATCTCGTCTCCTCCCGCATTTGCTCGTTTACTCTTGGCAGAAGATGACTTCAGCTGTCTCTCTGTTTTCGACCCACGGGATGATCGGATCCCGGCGCCTACATCTCAGGTAAGAGGGAGTCATCTCGCGTAGGCGGTAACAGACATCTGCGTGGTCCGGCGGCGACGCCCGATAGCCTGTCGCCTCCCTTGCCTTTCCTTTAACCACCATGCCCAACCGCTACTCCCCGCCTGCGCCCCTCTCGCGCGAGGAAGCCCTCGCAACGCTGGAAATCCCACCGGACAAGTATGACCTCAACTTCTGCTTGACGTCGATCCCTCTTGGCCCGCCGCTTGAGGCAGAGGGCCACGACGTTCGGCTTGAGCCGTTCGTGGTAGGTCTCGTTCCCCCTCTATTCTCTTGGGCAATACGACTGAAGCTCCTTCTGCCTTGCATTGTAGCCCAGTGTCCACGCCAAAAAAGTCTTTGAGGCCCTTATCGCTCACCCTGGCCTCTGGAAGTGGATGTGGAGGGACTGGCCGACAGACTTTGTCGAGTTTCTCGAATACATGGAGACCGCCTTCCGTCGGAACCCGGTAAGAGAGGAAGAGCGGCTTGGTATCGTGTCGTTCATTTCCATCGCGCGCTGACGCTCGATCCTACGCGCGCGCTTAAAATGGTCGACGAACAGCAAACCCTCCCCTGGGTCATTTTCGACAAGACGGCGGCTTCTCCTGAGAGTTCATTGGCAGGCATCCTTTGGTACCTCAATTGTGACCCGGCGGCGCTCCGGGGAGAGGTCGGCTTCATCACCATGTGAGAGCGCCGCGAGGCGCGTGCATTGCCGCTCAATGGCAGGAGCTGAACATGGTACCTTTTCGAATAGCCTCCCGCATGCTCAAAGGTCCCACGTCCACACGCATGCCATGTCGCTCCTCCTCAATCAACTGCTCAACCTCCCGACGGAGAACCCGCCTGGCTATGGCTTGAGGTCGGTTGTTTCCCTCTGTCTCCCAATTCTGGTAAATTAGCAGCTGATTCCTTTTACTCCTTCGGAACGCAAGGCGAGTCGATTGGACCTGTACGTTGTCTCTCCGCGCGGATTGCACGAATAACAACTCATTCCTCTGTATCCGATGTCAACAGGTAACCCTTTGAACCTCCCATCTCACAGAGCGGCAGGCCGACTAGGGTACACCTATGAGAGCACCGTGCTAGCTCAGAAGGTGTTGGCACCAGGCCAGGTCGGACAATGGGACGGCCGCAAGGGTGATCCGCAGGAGGGCCTCCCGTCCCGCGATATGGAATTTCACCGCTTGCTTTATTCCGACTGGGAAAAGGCTGGGGGTGTCAAGGAGCGGCTGGAAAAGCTGGTAAAGAGGGAGCTATAGGTTGGGCTACATAGATTGATGAACATGTGAACAAGATGAAGGTTGAGGTCTGTAATCTCTCATCGAGTTATACGCGGGTATCGCCGATTCGCCGGCCATTGGAAGAACCAGAAGAAGACAGGCTTCCAACTTGTCCGCAGCGAGCCCGCTCTGGTAAGGCTTAGAGTGAGGGTGATGTGTCTGTTGAATTCTCTCTAAGAAGCATACTGACGTGTTTAATTTGTTGACCAAGGGGAGTCGACTGGACATGTGCGCGGATCTCAAGCGAATCATCTTCCCTTCCTCCTCACTAATCGGCGCCCCCCTTCCATCCCCCTTCAGGCAACGTAACCAACTTCTTTCCAATCTCGCCGCTGCCCACTTCAGCTTCATCCTCGAGGGTGATATCCGTGGCGTAGACCATCCCCGCTTCCGACCAACACCGAGTAGGGGAGTGACTCGGAAGGAAGGCCAAGGGGAAGGCGGGCAAGACATCGAGGGACATGAAGTTTCATCGGATCTCGTTGAAAGTGGGAGTACGGGGTGAAGGAGAGGTTAGGGGAGCTTGTGAGGAGTTATGTGGCGCTATCAGTTTCTTCATGGAGATGCAATGGATCGTCGTAGAGGACATCCTTCTTCCACATAGACTTATCTTCGATCGCCCTGATCGTTTCAGCTGGTGCTGCACACATGAGGCTCGTACTGACGGGATGGCAGGACGCTCAACGCGAGTGGGATCTTTCCGCTGCCTCCTCTTGACTTAGGTTGTTGTATCTTCTAAGTTGGGGTAATTTGATGGATAGAATATGAAAAAGAAAGGCCACGGTAGCACCACGCCTTCCACTGCGGTTCTCTCCCATTCGATCCGTCTTCTCTCGCGCCTTGTCGTGCGTATCCTTCTTTCGAGCTCTCTTTTCCATCGCTTTCCTCTGCTACCTTGTGCGAAATCGCCTGTCTCTCTATACTGCATCTCCCTCTCCCTCTCACCTTTTCCTCGCCCGCTCGCTCGCTCGCTCGAAGACGCGCAAGCACACCCATCGTCCGGCTTGCATCATGCCATCATAAAACTCAGCAAATTAAACAGGGTATTTCTTCTCATTGTCCCTTCCTCTAGTCCGCAAAAGTGTCCAGAATCGTCCCAACCGTGCCCAGTGCCCCACCGACGGCCTGAGCTGCGCCCTTCTCTTCCTCCGCGGCCTGGTTGGTGGACTTGTCATCGAACGCCGGGTCGTCGGGCGAGACGAGAGACGGCGTGAGGAGAGGGGCGATGGCCTCGGTGAGTTGCCGGGGCCTGGGAAAAAGGGAGAGGCCGTCAATATAATGCGCGTCGGGTAGGGAAGCCCAAGCGTTCTGTATGTCTGTCTCGTTCTGCGACGTCACCCTCTGCTGTCGTCCCTGGACACTGAAAGGTCGCAACGATGGTAGACCCAAGGAGCCGAGTGCATACCCCTTGTACTCAAGCCGAAGAGTAACCTTGGTTCTTTCGCAGCCATGCACCCTCTCCCGGAAGGAGACAGCAATGGCGCGATTGTTTCCCATCCGGCTCGCTCGCCGCCAGCCGGCCAAGCGAGTCAGCCAAGACCATATGGCCCGTCTGACGAGCAGCTATTTTCTTCCCTACGCCCCACTTGTTCGACCCCTCCAGCTCAAAAAGACAGACAGAGAGTCGGTGGGCCCACTCACTTCACCCCAAGGGAATCCGCCAGCTGCAAGATCTGCTGCTCGATACCCGGCACGCCTGCGGCACCATGGTGCTGCCCCGGCCCGGCGGCCGCTCCGCCCGTCTGAGCAGCAGAGGCGGCGGAGGCTCTGGAGGAGGCGGCCTGCTGCTCCCATCCCACACAATCGCAACGAGTCAGCAGTGGTTGAAAGAAAGGGGGGAGAGAGAGAGCGGGGAAGAAAAGATGCGGAGGGAGAGGGGACACACCTCAGCGACAGTCTTCTCGGCCGGGTGGTGGCCCGTCAAAAGGTTCCACCATCCGCCTGCGGCGGTGGATTGGATGGAGAGGCGCCTTGGGTTCATCCGGGGAGGAGTTAGTACGGGGGAGACGGGTGAGGGATGATAGTGATGGAAAATCGCACCAAATGTAGAACGCCGACACCGCGAGGGAAGCGAGAATGAGCTTGTTCAGGACTGTTCTCGCCCGCATGCACCACCGCGTCAGTTTCTTGTGGAATGGGAAAGGTTGGGTCTAAAGGGAAGAGGGGATGGAACGGAGGCCAAGGGACAGGACGTACAAGAGATGGTTGGCTGCCGCTTGAGCGCCTTGCCTTGAGGTCCATCGCGCGAGTGGTCGACGCCGGCCGAATCGGTGTTGGGCGCGAGCGTGGAGGAGGCACTGGTGCGCTGGCGGGTGGAGGAGGCGGGGAGTGTGGAAGACATGGATGGTGGTGGTTGTAGGGAGGGAGGGAGGCAACTGCAGGTGAAGTCGGGCAGGCAGGCGAGTTCGAGGCCAAGGAAGAGAGGGGGAGACGATGACGCGCACTTCTGTCCTTTGCGGGGCCGAGGTGACGTAGGCGAATGAAAAAGCATGACATGCATCGAAGACTCCGACTTTCTATTTATCCACTGTCAAAGCGAGATACACCGGTCATCTCATGGTTCGTATGAGAAAAAGAGGAGCCAACGATCAACGAGGAACGAATACGAGGGAGAGCGGTGTGGTGGAGGAGGCCACGAAATAAAAGAAAAGAAAAAAGAAAGAGCAAAAAAAAAACACACACACACACACAAAAAAATTTCGAGCAAGTGCAGCAACGACCGCTGATGAGACAAAGCGAAAGGCAAGGTGCGAAAGTGTTCGAGAAAAGAGAGAGTTGGTGAGGGGGGTATGTCTGATTAGACCGTCGTAGAGAGATAGAGAAAGAGAGACATGGAAGCACGAGGAGACTAGGCAAGAGAGACGAGGCAAGAGAGACGAGGCAAGAGAGACGAGGCAAGAGAGACGAGGCAAGAGAGACGAGGCAAGAGAGACGAGGCAAGAGAGACGAGGCAAGAGAAATGAGACAAAAGAGAAGTGAGGCAAAAGAGACGAGTGTTTAGGGGGTTATCAATCGGTCCATCACTTGGCCTGTCCAAGAGAGTTCTCGCCTTCCGAGTCAACGCCGGAGTACCTCGAGATGTCCGACAGCATGCTCTGCCTGAACGGGTTGTTATCTCCGGCAACACTGAGCGTGTTCCTCGGGCCAGCGGTGGCGCTCAGCATGGACGGGAGGTTGGCAGTGGGTGTCGATTGGCCGAGCGCGTGTCGACGGAGAGCCTCGTCCGGACTCGTCAGGCCACTCTGGGCGGAGACTAGCGATGTTGGGAAAAAAGATGAGACAGTTGGGGCCGGTTCCGTAGGGAGTTGAACAGCGGGCATGGGGGTGCCAGCAGCGGCGGCAACGGAAGCGGAGGTGGAGCGACCAAAAGTGTTGGCGGGAGAGGGCGAGTACATGCTGGGCGCGTTGGTGAGGATCGAAGTGGGACGGTCCATAACTGCGAAGATGGTTCAACGACTGGAACAAATTTTCAGGGGTTAAAGCTTTACTCACGTCGGACGGCAGCCATCTCGCTGAGCTCCTTGCTCTCCGAGACAGAGGGACTCGATCCACCTCCAACTATCGACCACCTATCGACATCAGCCTGGCCAAGACTCCTAGCTCCGGCGATCTGGTCAGGACTAAGAGCCATCTCAAGGCTCTCAGGCCACGTCTCGCTAGGACCACCAAGACCCGACATTCCGTGGGTCGAGATTGATGGCCTTTCGGGCTTCGCAAACGCCGACTGCCTCGGCGAAGCCGTAGCTGCGGTCGCTCCAGCTGCAAACGACAGCCTTGAGAGCGGGCTCTCGACGAACGAGACCGTCCTCATCGACGTTCGATTCTCCTCGTTTGCATAGTGCGTCCTCGGGCGAGCGAACGTCGCCGGGTCGACTTCGACCATCTCGGGTCCGTCGGCGTAGTTGTTGGTCGCCCCGCGGCCGGCCATGTTGTTGTACATCGAGTTGCGGCCGCCCTCTGCAGAATGGAATGTCGACCGACGGTTCGAGAAGGCGTTCGATTTGCGGGGGGTTCCCGGGCCATTGGGGTCGCCGGGCTGCCAGCTGGTGGAGATAACGGACATGCGCTTGTCTGCATTGAAGCGTTGTTAGCACACGATCGAGAAGAAACTTAGGATGATGCTCGGCACTGACCGACATGAACACTGAAGCGTTGCCTCTTCTTCGCTTGCTTGGAACGCGCGAACCAAATGTACAGGAAGATGCCGGCAATGACGATGGCGATCGGGAAGAAGGTCGCAGCGAAGATGGAGCCGGGGGAGAGGCCCTTGGGCTTGCTCGACGCTGCGGTGACAACGATCTGGTCGGGGATGGCTGAGATCAAGTTATCGTGAGCGATGAAAAGGGGGAAGGTGGGAGAGAGAGGAGGAGGGTGGCTCACCAGTATCGGCAGCCTTGGCGGCGACGGTGCTTCCACCGTCAGTGGTCGTGACCTGAATCCAAAGGTCAGTCATGCACAGCACTTTTTTCAAGCCAATGTCTGACACAAACTCACGAGCAGCTCCTCTGGGTACGTGACCGAGAACGCCGGTCCCGCCGGCGGGTTCTCGCTGAGGTACGACGGGAGATCCGAGCCAGACTGGGTGATGGACATCTGGAGCTTCACTTGACTCATCGAGTTCCACCTGCCAAGTGTACTTCGTCAGTCTCCGAAAATTGGTAGCAATTGACGGGTAGCGCACCACTTGGGGAGAAGCTGAATTGAGTACTGGCCGTCGGCAAAGTTGACATTCTTTACGACCTGTGGCGGACGTCGTCGTTGTTAGCTTGCCCACAATACATTTATTCGAGATGCCACCCGACCCACCTTGATGACGGGGGCCTGCGCATCCGGAGCGTACAGTGTGAGGTCGACCTTGGACGACGTGGGGCATGACGTCGTCGTTGACCACTTGAAGACGACAGGCTTGGTGGCATCGACGATGCTCGAGACCGTCGGATAGGTGTAGAAGGCCGCAGGCGTGCAGGCGTCGGCTGAAGGAGTAGGAAGGCCCAGTTCCAGAGACCAGGGGAGGATGTAACGTCAGCGAAAGTGAGCGAGATAGGGGTTCGTTCCAGGCAAGGCGAAATGCCGGAGCTTCGAGATTAGGTCGTCGGAGTTCCAGGCAAGCGGCCTCCGCATCAGAGGGAAGAGAGAGCTGCCTGTTTCTACAAACAATGATCGTCTGCCCTTGGTCGTCCTGCAACTCTCTCTTCTTTCTGGGAAGGAATAGAGGCTCCAACGAGCAAGCGAAAGACCCATGCGTCCTTCTTGACCACTTTCCCTTACCCCTCCTCAGACGACCCCTCTCGACAGACGCGCCAAGACAAGCCAGCGAGCCAGGACTGACCTCGCTTGACAGAGACCATCCGCTCAGACGCCTCGTGGCGACCGCCATAGATAGGTTCGACATCATGGTGAAGCTTCCTGCTGGGCGACCGAGGCGAGTTGTGACGGGGCGTCATAGGTGGGAAGTGGGAGGAGGGAGGAGGAGAGAGGGGGAGAGCGTAGACAACCAGCCGACCGAGTGGGAAGAAGGCGCTTGAACGACGCGTCGGGTCGGATCGATGGAATGAAAGTGTGCGTTTCAAGCGAGGAAGATAAGAGAAGAACGAGTGTGAGGGTCGTCGAAAGGCTGACGAGTAGGTGAACAAAGAGCGTGGTGGGTGGTCGGAGGGCAAGGAGGGAGAGAGGGGCGAAGGAGAGAGGCAAGGTGGGTCGGAGCGGACAGGGGCTGAGAGGAGAGGAGTGAAGGACTCGGCGGAGCTGAGCGACAACGAACACAAAGGAAGACCTTGACTCTTCGGGCAGGCCCGAGCGAGTTGATCTTAGATCAGAGCCATCGAGAGAGGAGAGAGAGAGACGACCATAAGAGGGTTCCTCCCTCGAACAGTTGCAGCAGCAGCCCAGACACAGAACTTTCAGTTAACAAACAGCAGTAGACCACAGCGAAGTAGAGTAGTACAGCGCCTCGCGACAGTTTCAGCAGAGGCCCGCCCCCCCCCGGAATCCACGATCTGGACCGCGTGGACGCAGCAGAGTAAGCGACAGCGCATGCATGATCGCCCTTGCAAATTCGTAGAGCGAAACATAAGAGAGAAACTCGTTGCGAGCGCTTGTTTCAAAAATAAAGGACGAACCTGCATAATGGGGAGATAATGGCCAGTTGAGAAAGGGAGCTCTGCGCGGGCTTGCATCAGCGTTGACTCGACTGATAGACGTACGTCTCATCGTCCAACCCCTCAACCTCCATTTATAACCACTATGCCGCTCCCACTGCCCACTTCCCACCAAGTGACTCTGACGTATCCTCTTCTTCACATATGATTCTAAACAACTGCTCAACGCGTTCTCTGCTATCATCTCTCTCGCCGGCAAGTTCAAGGTCCTCCTCATCTCGTGCGGCTTCTGCGAGCTCGCGCACCTTTACTTCTTGTGGCCAGCTCAAGCACAAAGTCGAACGACTACGAGCATCAAAAGAAGACGGGAGCACGGACGGAAGGGGCTCTTCTCCTTGGAGTGCGTGCTCGTCTGAGCTCGCCATCTTCAGCCGGGCAGCGGCACAGAAACGACCAGGCCGATTGTCGATAGGTTCAGGCCTTGAGAGACCAAACGATGAAAATAAAGACAAAGATAATAACAGAGCCGCGATGAAAAGCACCGACTATCGCAGCATGGATCGTTTGAAGAGCGATTACGCTCGACTCTCCTGATCAACGGGACGAAGAGATATAATTGCCCTTGCAAGAGCGAGTCTGAGATGAGAAGGGAGGAGGAGGAGGAGGAGGAGGAGGAGGAGGAGGAGGAATAAAATGTCCATGGTCATTGAAAGTATAAGTGGTTTGGAGAGAAGAAACTAGTTGAGAGAAACATGAGACAGAGGAAACGAAAACAAAACAGCTAAGCAGAAAGAGTACCAAACTAACGCGAGTACGAAGCGTACTCCTGCTGGGGCGGGTCATACGGCTTCTGCAAGGCGACGTAGCTCGAGCTCTGCGTGAGTTCGAGGTTGTCCGAGATCGGTCGGAACCGCGGGTCAAAGCTGGATCCGGACTCGGGGAGGACGCGGGGGGGCCAGAAAATGATGAAGAACGCCATAGCGGCCGCGAGAGGAGCGGCATCGAGGAGGTAGAAGTAGACTTCGTGCGTCATGAGGTAGCCACTGAAGAAGATATGCACGTGATGGTTAGGCAGGGGAAGAGGGGGGGGAGGGGGCAGTTCAGACGGAAGTTGAGATGGAGATAGGCGTACCCGTGGCCCTGCTGGAATTCGCAGACTCTAAAAATGCATCTAACGATCACTACAATGCACTGTACGCAAAGAACACAGTAAAGAGCCTTCCAGTTACCCGGCCGGGAGTAACTCTCATCCCAGATCTCAGGGTACCGCGACCGGCTAGCAGAGGGAAAGAAGGTCAGCCCAACCGGCCGCTGCATTACCAGTCAATCTCGTACTGACACCCGGAAACCAAAGAGGTAGAGTTGGAAGGTGTATCCAGTAAAGGCGACCAACTGGATGATAAGTCCCACAAGAGAAAGCTGGAAGGGAAGGGAGGGGAAGGTAGAGGAGGGGAGGAAGGGGTGGGAGTCAGCCGGGAGCGAAGCGTGCCGATTTCATACTCGTCAACACGCACCATCTTCCCGAGGGTCGCAAGTTTCTCCATGGACGACATACCTCCTCCTGCTGCCTGAACGAAAAATGTGATGCAGTCCATGCTGTGGTTTAGGATGAGAGAGTCAGGTGGTGAGCACCGAAGATCGACCGTGGGTGGCTGGACGTACTAGACGCTGAGAAGAGGGTAGGAGAGCCACCGCTGTGTCAGCTTTTCCGTGAGATGATTAGAGAGCTCATATTACATGTTTATTGTGGCAATTACAAGAACTTGACGATCCACGTAGGCCGCATAATCAAACTGCCGCCGAGCGAAGAGGGGAATGGGTCAGACGGCAATCTCATGAGCTCGGAAGAGGCTGGACGCCCACCGAGGCCTTACCAGTCCTTTCCGACAGTGTCACTTCCGAGGAACGAGACGATTCGTGAAAGTCCGATGTAGATACCGGCAATGAAGCCGCAGGCTGTCGTGAGAAGGCGGGAGAGAAGGACAGGAATGACGAAGACGCGGTCAAGTCAGACAAACAGTACAAGAGTAGGAGTACATCGAGCCGTGACCAAGTATAACTCACGAGCGAGGAGAAGGAACTAGATCGTGAATAGGTAAGACATCTGCATGCGCATTGAACGGAAAGAGACAGGGATGCGGAGAAGGAAGGGCTCACAAGCTGCTGGGTCGCATACCACATGACCGAGTCTGGACTCCGGTAGAGCATGTACCGTAGGGCAAAACCACCAGCCCTGAGAAGGAAGTCAGGGGGAAGTCAGCTCAAGCTGTTTCATGCCGTGTGCTGGATAGGGAGAGGGAGGGCCGGCCGGGGAACCACGTACATGGCCGTCAACGAGATCGGGATAATGATAAACCACATTTTGCCGTAGCGAGCGAGGACTGATGAGAGCATCCTGATCAGCTAGATCTGAGCAAGTAAGCGGGCGCGGATGAGGACCCACAGATCCAAGCAAGGATGGCGAGACCTCCGTAGACGCCCGCACCGGCGAAGATGGCCCACTGGACGGGGACGAAGCCTCCGACGGTCTTGACCACGCCTGAAGATTCAGCGGCTCGGGCAGCGAGGGCGATGGTCCGGGACTGGAGAAGGAGGAAGGAGTGATCGAGTAGGAGGAATCAGGAGTATTCACGTAGTCGACGACAGCTGACCCGGGCGCGTTTACGCACGGGAGAGGGGAGAGAGGATGCCAATACGTCCATGGCGAAGTTGTGGAAAGAGGAGCTGGGTAAGACCGTCGAGGCGCGCGCCGGTTGAAGTGGCAAAGTAGAATAGACGTAGTCGTGGGAGAAGAGAGAACATGAAGCAAGGCTCTTTTTCCTATCGACTCAGGATGGATAACCGGCATGAAGGGGAAAAAAAAACCCCCCTCGGCGTGAGACCCTTGGAGATCGGCGTCCGAACTACGGAGGCCACCTCTGGCGGAGGGTGTGTAAGCCTCACGTTAGACGCGACACATGCATTGTACGGCGCCGGTGGGGAAAGCGGGGAGAGGGGGTCCGGGAGGCAGTGTTGAAGTAGAGGCAAGGGGAGGTTCTTTGGCGCCTTCAAAGACGTCTCGAAGACAGCCGCGGCCCGCTGGAAGACTGCGGTCGGCGTCCTATTGCCTGGTCGGGACCGCCTAGATTCGAGAATCCAGAGGACTGAGAGGGAGGAGGGGAGTGCGGCCGCTTTGTTTTCCTTGATTAGCTCCTCTCTCTCGCCTTGGTTGGTCACCCTCCCAATCATCTTCGATATCGGCGAAACACAAATGTTACCCGTCGTGAGGTACAGCTCCTCGTCCTTGCTTTCCTGAATGACGCCCGCAGCAAGAGAGTCGGGATAGGGGATTGAGCAGCCTCTCTCTTCTTCCGGGGCATTTCTTGTAGAACAATCGCTGGTATCTGCAAGCAAGTGAAAAGGAAGGAAAGCAAAAGCAAGAGAGGTGTGGATGAGGAGTGAAAAGGAAAGAGAAGAACGAAGAGATGGAGAGGTGACAAGAGACGCTTCCTGGCATGATTGCCACACACCAATGCGCACCCTCCAGAAAGAGAGGCGGTGACAACCTTTTGGTTCATGGCCGGAACATACACTTGTGCTACCCTCTCTCCCTCTCTCCCTCCGCTGACGCGCGCTCGAACGATTAACTAGGTCGACGATTAACCGTAAACACTAGGGGAGGAAAGGTGGAGAAGTCAGCAAGCCAGTCAGGAATTCGGATTGATTTCATTGAGTCATAAGGCCATATAAAGAGAGAGGACGCACAGACGGAAGATGTCGTTGAAGCTTGAGAGACGAGAGGAGCGTGCGCACAAGGAATAGATAAACAGACACGTCAGTCAGTCTGTCAGCCACCTGTCTATGTACATTTGTCGACATGAATAGGGCCAAAGCTTACACCCAGTAAGTGGCCCCCTCCTTGATGAGCTGGAACGTCTGTGAGAACTGAAGCGGCTGCGAGTCGTCGATCTGTAGCGAGTGAGTGAGGGTGAAGCGTTGTTCAGTTGACGCATTCTTGAAGAAAAGCATCGCTCTACTCGGATAACGCGACAAGATTCAAGATGTACAATGAGTTGTCCCGTGACGAGGACGAGGAGATGCTCCTGGCCCGGCTGGGACGGCTGGGCGTCGGTTGTGACGATCTTGTGCTGGACCTTGCCGAAGGGGAGGCCCTGCGGTAAGGCAAGGAGAGTGAGACAAAAAGAGATTGAGTCAATATAAGTCATACCAGGGCGAATGCGGGTGCGAGAACAGGCGAGGCAATCGAGCAAGCAGGCAGGGATGCAGGGAAGTGCAAGCGAGAGTCCCGATGCGAACGCGACGGACTCTCGAGGTCGAAGTCGCCTAACGTTCGAAGGGCTAGGTCTCGACGTGCTTATGACAGCGGAGTAAAGATAAAGACTCCTCAACTTTAGGATATACCATCCGCAGTTTATAGTCTTCTACATCTCTTCACGCCCCCCTCAACCAGCAGTGGAGCAAGAGAAGGGGAGGCTGGGCGAGGGCGGAGACGACAAGAACGAGCGTGACGGGTCGATCCACTCACAACGAGGTGCTCGACAATCTTGTCACCAGAAAGGAACTGCTTCTCCTCCCAGGAGAGCATGCTCAGAGGCCGCTGTTTCGTTGAAAGTAAGGCGCGGCCGGCGCAAGATTACAGGTCGATAGGAGAAGAGCGCGAGACGAGCGGGGCGTCAGTCGATGCAAGTGTAAACCCAAGCATGAGTCAGACAAGGCAACGGACGTAAAGGTCCTTCAGGGCAGGCCGGTTGGTCGCGAAGAGCGAGTAGTAGTAGTCTAAAACGAAGGACAAGAAGCACGTTAGCGAGAGGGTCGCGTCGGGTTCGCGCGATGAGAGCGAGAGGAGGGAGGCGACGGACCGGTGAAGGACTTGGCGACGGCATTGATGTCGGCCATGATGGGCGGGAGCTGCAAGGAAGCTGATGAGCTACAGGTGGACGAGAGGCGGGTGGAATAGCTGATGGTGGACGAACTCGAAGGGTGGGTGGGTGATTGATGGTCGAAAGGCAAAGTCCAGGGCAGCTCTCGTGAGAAAGAGCCTGATGCACGGGCCGTCGTCGAGCGAGGCAGAGTGAGCAACAGGCCCAACTTCCTCATCTCGCCATTGACATCCTCCCTAGAGTCTCAATGCTTGCAGGAAGGGCGCATGGGTTTATAGGTATGAACAAGTATCACACTTTGGATCGAGCGATATTTCACTTGGTCGTTGACAGATATTGTCACGGGTAGGTTGATGCCACCGACTGGATTGGCCAAGTCCTTGTCCAGGTGAATCATTATTACCCAAAGAAAGACACGTAGTTTATGAGGGGACTTATTAGAGTTGCTGGTCGTCGACGCAGGCACTTAAAGTCCATTACAGACGGCCAGAGGCAGCTGCGAATGAATATGAAGCGCTCATGCCACGAGCCCCTTCAGACCACAGAGCAGCCGTTGACTTGCACGGAAAGCATACTACATTGCCTGAACTTGCCGATCACAAAAATTTCGCAATCGTTATTTTGAAAGCAAAGGCTTGCGCGTTGCTACAGCAGCTTCGATTCGACACTCGTCAGCCTGTTCTGTCCTTTGATGCCCTCGTTACTTGTAGTAGTAGCAACATAATCTGCAGCCCCTACTCGGACACTACTTAACATCCAGAGGAACCGAGTGTGCCATCATCTTACAGGAGCAACGTTAATACTATTTCTAAGGTATGGGTATCCCCTCGAAGCGGAACTCCGTCGTTAAGCAAGCATGCTGCTGGCCGCGGAAAGAACCGAGCTGGCTGCTCCCTCCCCCCCTCTCCGCGCTTGCAGTCATGGGCGGGGCCCTTTACGTCGTGCCTCTTGGCGGCGGATTCATGCTGCCTGACCTCTGAACAACTTGTTTAGACAAAGCAGATGAGCGTCCAGAACAAGCGCGCGCACGATGGACTGACTGATCACGAGTCTCGTTGAGCGATAGCGGAGAACAGCTGACGAATCATGCTACGCACACGCATTGCCTCGCCCTCTGACGCGTTTTGGCGGCGGCTACGGTCGAACTTTGGGCGAGTGGTCTGTGGGGGAGTGAGCGAGCTTGCGGCCGAATGCAGGGCACCCAAAGAAGGAAGGCGAGAGTGAAGTGCAACCTTCTCCCTGCCTATCTCTGTCAAAATCCCCGACTGCCAACCTCAATTAGCTAGCTCTCTTCCCATTCGACACCTGTCTCCCTCGCTCTCACCCCTCCTGGCCGACGCTCGTTAGCGCGATCACGACGCTTTCTCCGCTGACGACACCTCGCTCATTCCACTGAGCGGCAGCGTGCGTTTTGCTCCCTTCTTCTCCCTACACGCGCGCCCCTCTCCGTCGACTCGGCGACAGCCGCCGGTTCTTGCCTTCTCTCGTTCTGCTACCGTCGCCGCCCTCCTTCGCTCGCTCGCCTAATCCCTCGCCCAATCACCAATCAAGACGCACACGATGCTGCCCACCAAGTCGGTGCCCATCACTTCGCTGAGCATCCAGTCGGTGAGTCCTCGTTCCTCCCCTCCTATCGCTTTCCTGTCGGGGACGCTTGCCTCTCTTGTCTTGCGAGTCATTGGGATAGACTTCGGAGCGAAGGCCGAACGAAACGAGAGCGAGAACTGAGCTAGGTTGCCCGACCTCCCTGGTCGTCTCGTCTCTCATTACACTACTCATGACTCATGCAAGGCCTTGGGGTAGCATGACGGTAGGACGCCGGAGTTGTTGTGATTTGCGTGTCCGATGGCGTACGGAGCTCGTCGTCAGCTCTCGTCTTGTGCGCGTCGTCGCCATTCGCGTCAGACGAATGACTGACAACCTCATCTGCCTGGCTCGTTCTCTCTCTTGCTTGCCTCCACATCCTTACACCCGCCTCCTCCCCAGTTTCACGACGACTCGCCCCCCTTCACCGGTGCCGCTCAGCACAACCTCCAGTCTCCGCCCCGTCTCTCGCTCGGGCTGCCCCCCTCGCCGCCCATAATCTGCGCCAAACAGCTCCCGCCAGACAATGTTGTTGCTTCGTCCACGTCATCGTCGTCTGCGTCCTTCTCGACTGTATCAATGACGGGCCCTCAATCGCCCAGTGCCTCGAGCAGCGACCTCCCCAAGCCGTCCCAGCCCCGATCGCGTGAGGCCTCGGGCTCGTCCCGACCAACCTCACTCTCTCGCCAGCAGTCTCTCTCTGCTCTGAGCATTTCCAACGCCAACGCGGGCAGTGGAGGGCATCAGCAGCAGCTTGAGAACGAGGAAGTGGAGGACGGCGAGGCCGACGCCGAGTCTGGGTCTGGCGAGGGTCTCCTCGACCTTCAGCCGAACGTTCTCAACTCGGCCGAGTTCCTTAAGGGAAATGCGGAGTATGGGTTCCCGAAGCACCGGCTGAAGGGCATGTGGGAGGGTGAGTTGTTAGCTGGGCGCATGTGCGATGGGCGAATGAGCGGGATGGCGTGCTGAAGGACGTCCGCCTCTCGCTCCCCAGACACCTCCAAGACGCCGCTCGTCATCGGTCCGTTCTGCTCTTGAGGGGCTCTCACGCCTGATAAGTCCTGAATGCGTCCCCCTACTCATCCTTTAGTCGCATGCGGTTCCTTCTCTCCGCCGACGTACCTCCACCTGTGTGTACGCTCCCGCTCCTCTCCTGCCTCGGACGATGCGCTGATATCTTCTCTTCTAGCCGAATGTTTGAGATGGCCAAGGATTCAATTCTCGAGGGCGACAAGTACGAGATCCTCGGAGGTTACTACTCGCCTGTGTAAGTTGCGGCCTCCACTCGCTTGCATGTCAGAGCTTGAGACCGACGACTCCCCCCTCCCAGCTCCGACCACTACAAGAAATCTGGTCTAGCCCCCGCCGACCACCGCGTCAAGATGTGTGAGCTCGCGGTCGAGACGACCTCGACGTGGCTCATGGTCGACCCGTGGGAGGCTGGCCAAGGCGCCTACCAGCGGACCGCCGTCGTCCTCCAGCACTTTGAGGAGGAGCTCAACGGGGGGGATTGCGGTGTCTGGAGTCGGGACGGCAAGTTTAGCAAGATCAAGATCATGCTGCTCGCTGGTGGAGACCTGATCGAGTCGTTTGGCGAGCCGGGGGTTTGGTCTGAGCCCGACGTTCGTTTGTCCTTCCCCTCTCCTCTTCTTCACAAGTCTGATCTTGATCCAATCATCAGCTCCACGTCATTCTCGGCAACTTCGGCTGCCTCATCGTCGAGCGCGCCGGATCGGACGTTTGGGCCTTCCTCCTTTCACACGACATCCTCTACCATCACCGTCGCAACATCATCGTTGTTAAACAGCTCATCTACAACGACATCTCATCGACCAAGGTCCGGCTTTTCGTTCGACGATCGATGTCTATCAAGTGAGTCTCTCCCCTCTTCCTGGGCCCTCTTTCATTCCATCCATTCACTAACTCCCTCCCGTACACGCAAGGTACCTCCTCCCCAACTCAGTCATCCAATACATCTATGATCAAGGTCTCTACCGCTCCCTCACCCCTGCTCCTCCACCTCCAACCCGACCCTCCTCCACATCCCCAACGTCCCTGCCGAACGTCGCTCGCGCGTCACCGGCACCAAGAGTCCTCTCCGTCGTTCAAATAGGAACGCAGCCGAGGAGCCCGCCGCCACCACCTCCTCCGCCCACGGAGGGGCAAGAGAGAGGCCCGAGGAAGCCGGCGCCGAGCAGAATTGACGAGTAAGTTCCGGCTGGGGAACGAAAATGACCGGGAGAGAAAGGGGGTGGAGGTGTCGGTGATGCGGGCCCCAGTGAGGGGCCGGCCACACAGGGCCAGCGAGCCAGCGAGCGAAGTTGTTCCTTTTTCTTTCTTCTTTTCTCTTGTTCTATTCTCTGTCTCATTTCTCTTTGCCTTGCTTCCGTTTTGCTCCTGGTTTGAGTCCATAGATCCGATCTTCATTTTCATTTCGACCCTGGTCCCGACAAACAACGAATCTAGAGAGTGCCATGCCTTCTCGCTTCAGTCGAACGAGGCCGACGAGAGATTTGTGCGGCGATTGGGGGTCGACAAGAAAATGAGAACGGAACAGTCACATCTCCTCAATCCTACGAAGAGTGCAAGCATCTAATATATCGACCGCTTTTGTTGAGGGACTTTTAGAAGGAGATCAGTAGTGAGAGTTGCCTGCTCAACGATTGAATCAGTGACGGCGAGAGTAGCTGCCTTCTTGTCATCTTACTAGCCAAGCTTCGCGTTAGATAGCCCACGACAACATGTAAGAAAGGCAACCTAGGAAGAGGCTTGGTTCATTTAACAGTGTGCGCGAAGGACTGCAGCTCGCGGACGAGGGGGTTCACCGAGGGCCCGGGTATCAGAAAACAGTCAGAATGCGCTGGGTTCTATGCCCATCCTCTCACGGGCAAAGATGTACGTGCAAGATGCACCCTACGCGTGATCAAAACAGAGACCGACACGCGAATACTCGGGTTAGGAACATTAAAGTAAGATAATAAGCAGATGCACGAGAGAGTCTGCGAGCCCAAATCCTCAGAGTGAGGTGAAGGAGTCCGCTGTTCTCCGCTCCATAGTCGTCAGAGTTGGCCTCCCTGGGCACATGTTTGCTCCCGAGGGTTCATCCCGATAGAGTAGATGAGATCAGCCTTCTCATAAGCTGGACGACGAGACGGTGAGCTCTTTGACCGCCGCGGGAGTAGACGCTCGAAAGGGTGTGAGCGGGGATGCCGGACTCAATCAGGCCAAGGAGGCATTGAGGGAGATCAACCAGGTGGGTGATGGCCTCCTCGTTCTCCTCAAGGTCCACAACCTCAAAGATCGACGCTGAAAATTGATGCTGAATAGCTTGTAGTTTTACTGGTGGAGCGCTATGAGCGGAGTAAATTCGAAGAGAGCTCGTCGAGCGCGCCCGTTCTCCTTGGACTTGAAACGTGGGGCGAACGGGCTGTACATTTCCCTTGTTCGTTTTTAGCGTTTCACAAATCTGCGGATGGAGTTTAGGTTTCATCTTTTTCAGAGGGACCTATCGGTTTGTAAAGGAGCAACAAAAGTTGACTTGAGTACAATGATAATCGCAGGAGGTCGCGAAATGAGAATCAGGGAGGTCAGGCATACGCGAGATTTCTCTTTTTTTGACTGCCTGCGTTTGTCTCCATGTCTGCTTTGCAATCAATCTTCATCTCTTCGTCTCCCACAAATCTCAGTCCTCACTTTGTCCACCAATGGTTCGGGCTCTCGAGAGGACCTCAACTTTTTGCTCGGAACGAACTGCAATATAGGAATACGAAGAACCATGAGCTGATCCAGTCGCTCCTAACAAATGAAACAATACCGACTCCATATCTTCAATAAGCTCAGTCATGCAGCTCTCTTGGAATCTAAGTTTAAAGAGGAGCTTCCTGGACAGCCGGGTAATCAACGCCGGAGATTGATCGAATCAGTCAAAGATGGGAGGTAAAAGATTGGCAGTCATTGGCCGCTGTGATTCACGACATCATGAGAGTAGAGAACAACGTACTGGTCTCACGGAGGCGAAGTAGGCGCGGCGCGAGGAGCAGAGGACGCCAATTGATCAGACGAGAGTGATGTGTGTTCTAACGGAGAGGAGCAGGGCCTCGTAGGCTCGTCGTAGACAGTTGGCAACCAGGCGCTTGCAGGCCTAGTGAAAGGGCGGGAGGGATAAAAAACCACGCGGTCCTAGTTGTAGAGAGATCAGGCAGGAATGGGGGTTGCGACTTGAGAGTTGGGCCATTGAAAGAATGGTGATCGAAGCGACGAAAAGGGTAGCAAGTTCGGAGAAATAAAGGCGTGACAAGCCCACCTCGAGGCAGACACAGAACTTGCGCGTTCCATATCGCGTCGCTCTAGAAAGAGGACGAAATTCAGGGACTAGAGATTCCCCACCTCTTGACGAAGATCATCGTATCGCTTGCTCACTGAACGAGGCAGACGGGCGAATAGCGGGACCAATTGCTCGCCCGCCTCTACCCATCTGAGCTGCTAACCTTTTCACCGCTCTTTCTCTGAGTCAAGTTCACAGATATCACGAGGTCTCAACGCGCATATTCGAGATGTATCCTGCACGTCCCTCGCAGGGGATTGTATCGACGTCATAAGAGAGCTCGGTGTCGGGCGACGTCCGACAACCCTTGCCTTCTACCACGAGCTTGATCGCGTCTGACCTCCTCTCTCTAAACCACAATCCGCTCGACAGCACAGCCATATCGACCCTCCTTCCACCTATTTCACACTGCCTGGGCACGAGCTTTCTATCCGATTCTTCTTATTTCCTCTTCCCTCCGCCTGGCTCCATCCACGATCATGGTCGCCAAATCTACGGGCTCGTCCACGTCGTCGTCGTTTGTCGCGGCCGTGCCCGGAGGGCTGCCTGCGCTCGTGCTCTTTGCGCTCTCGCTGGCGAGCTACGTCGCACAGGTGAGACCTGGGGAGGTCTCTGGAAAAGAGCGTGGGCCAAGGCAGATGCATAAGTTAGGTGCTGATACTGCTATTGTCCGATGAACACTCCCTGTCTCCGTCGTCCTTTCGCTCAGACTGAGCTGGCTCAAGTAAGCCATCATCTCGCTCTGGTCAACAGTAGTGCTGCGTTGACTTCCTTGCCCCTAACTTGCTGTAGTATGTCCAGTCGACGAAAGGTGCGAGCAAACACTCAGGCTTTCGCACTTCGCGACCTGTCCTACTGGTCCTTCCTGATGCACGCGCCGCTGTCTTCCTTGGTCTGGATCCTGCTAGGCTACCAGAAGCCCTACCTCATGCTTTATTTTGCACACTCTTCCTTTGTTCTACTTTTCCCTCTACACCTCCTCTACCTCCGCTACGCCTCCCCTCTAGTCTCCTCCTCCTCCGCAAAGCCGTCAAAAGTCCCATCGACGCGTTCCCAGCTCCGAGCCCTTCGCGCAGCAATTCACAACCAGCTCGTCCACGGCTCGCACGCGGGCGTTCTATCCTTGTCTGCGAAGACGACTTTGCGGAGGGACGAGGATGGCGAGCCGTTTCCCTGGATCAAGGCCTTTGGCGCGCTCACACTCGTGACGGCGCTGCTGACGTTGCCGGCGGGTCTCTGGTATGCAGCTGTGCCGCTCACGTCGTGAGTCTCTTTCATTCTCTCTCGTTTGCTGGTCCATCGCTCATGGCCGCTCGCAGGATGACATCTATCACGTCCATATACAACACATCGGCGGTCTTTGCCTACATTTTCTCCGTCCTCCTCCTCGGCGAGCGTTGGCGTGCAAGAAAGCTCGTTGCCGTCGCGCTCGCCACCCTCGGGGTCATGGTTGTCGCCTGGGGCGGCTCAGCAGGCAAAGGAGGGGATGAGATAGAAGATGGCTGGCTCGGGAATGGGCTGGCCCTCCTGGGCGCCGTGGCGTACGGCTTCTACGAGGTGCGAGTGGCGACTCTGTCTCGCTCTTCTCGTCGATGGAGATATCTGCTAACTCCTAGTTCTAGGTCTACTACAACAAGCATTTCTCCCTTACCACTACCTCTCTCCCCTTCGCTCTTCACGCCAACGCCCTGACGTCGCTCATCGGCGTAGTGACGTTCGTGCTTCTCGCGATCCCAATCCCAATCCTCGATTTCCTCGGCTGGGAAAAGTTCGAGCTCCCGCCGGACGGTCAGACGACTGCGGCCATTGTGGCGGTCGCTCTTCTCGGTATCGGGTTCAATGGGTCGTTCATGGTGCTGCTGGGGCTATTTGGACCGTTGGTCGGTGAGTCGTAGTGATACTCGTCGTCCTGCCAAGCCCTTCTCCTTCTGACCACCTCCACAGCGTCCGTCGGGAACCTCCTCACCATTGTCCTTGTCGCTCTGGTGGACTCATTTGTCTCGACGGCCCACCCGGTGAGCCACATCTCTCCATTACGCTCCCTCATCAAGTTTCGGTCTGATCCATCCCACGTGCGCGTTACACTACAGCTCAACGCGACGGTCTTCCTCGGTGGCGCACTCGTTTGCGCTGCGTTTGCTGTCCTCGTGTGGGACATGGCTTGTGATGAAGCTCGCAAGCGACGGCTCAAGGACGAGGAGGAATCGCGCGCGAACGGCCCTGCCAAGGACGGCGAGGACGAGGAGGCGAGTCTGATGGGCGGGCCGTTGGACAACGACGGGGGACATTAGGACAGGGAGGAGGGATGTCCTTGACTCTTCTCCTGGACAAGGCCAAGATAAATGAATGAAGAGAACATGGATATGGGAGAGCGCCCCTCTCGCTTCACATGCCAATCCAATCTCTTTAGGGATCGACAGACCCTCCCTCCCGCCCTGCCAGACACCCCTTTCCGGTGTGCGGCGGCCCGCGCGCTCCTTTCTCGTTCTCTCGTTCGAGTCTGACTTGTCCCTCCCCCCTCTCTCAATCCTTACTTGCTCCGCCTTCAACGCAAACCACCAAGAAAGGGCTCTACCCAGAGACGCACGGGGAGCTCTCTCTCTCTCGTTTCGTCCCGTCTTCGCGCTTGCCTCCTTCTCAAGTAGTCCCGCATCTCATTTCGCACCACGGCAGCCCCCATCGCCTCTCGCGCCTGCTCTGTCGGTCCCTCGCTCCGCTCTCGGGCCTCTCGGTCGAGAGTCGTGATATCTCCCTTGCTGACGGCCGCCTTCTCAGTCTCGCAAGCATCGTTGGCCTCTTCCCTTCCTATCATGAGCCTCTTCTCCCGCCTCAAGCGGACCCTATCCACCACCAACGGGAGCAACCCCAACGAGCCCACTGCCTCCCCCAGGTCTGGCAGCAGCAGCATCCACAGCGGCGGCGCGAGTCCTCGGCGCGACGCGGCCTGGTCGTCGTCCTCCAAGCCGACTGCGACCGCGTCCAAGCCTCCGCCCTCCATATTCCTCAATATCGACAGTCTCGACGAGCTCGACTCCTTCAAGCCGGCCAGAGCTGCGACCAAGTCGACGTCGACGGCTGGCGTCCCGCGCATTAGCGGACCCATCGAGGCCGCGTCGACCGATCCGGCGAAGGCGGAGGCTGCCGAGCGCGACCGCGAAAGGGTCGTCCTCCGACGCGTCGGGCTCACAAGTGGAGATGTCGGCGAGCTCGTTGAGCGGGTGGGGGCCAAAATGAAGGAAGGCGGTGAGTCTGCTGTTCTTGGAAGATGGAACGAGGAAGAGGGAGGTGATTGGACCGAACAGGGTCTGTGCGGTCGAGGCGTCTCGTTAGCAGTTGTTCGTTCGGTCGAGGCGTCTCGCTAGCGGTTGTTCTGTCGATGTGCCTCTCAAGCACGCAAGAGAAGTTCACTGCTGTCGTACTAGCCCGCCCTCATCTCATATGATGCTGCTGCGTCGCACTGAGGGAGGAATCCCGTTATTGTCGTCTGGCCTCCCCCCCTCAGTTTACTCCGCCCTCGTTTCATCGGGCTGACCCGAACTCCGCTCTCCCAGGCCTCACGACACCCTCGCTCTTCCTCCCCCACTGTCTCCCTTCCTCGACCGACATCCAGCAAACACTTCTCGTCCTCTTCCTCCGCCATCGCCGGCCGGAGCTCCTCCCTCAGCCGACCGAGCCCGCCCTCCGCTCGTCGCTCGCACCTGCCCCACCCTCGGCCGACTACCTCTTCACAACCGAGCTTCGCTACACGACTGCCTCGGCACACGACCTCGCCGCCGTCGTCCGGTATGCACTTCGGCACCGGGCGCCCTCCGCCGGTGCGAGCGACTGGTACACCTCGCTCGCCGTCTGGGAGTGGGAGCGAGGGTACGAGCCGACGGCGTGGGCTCAGCTCGCCGGGATGGACGCTCCACTCGTTGCGATGCTCGCGAGTGTGTGCGAAGTCCTATCGGGTCTCGCTGCGTGCGTGGGAACTACGGGAGTCGGAGCGGGCAAGCTGGCGCGTATCGTTGGCTTCTGGACGCTAAGGGACGGCAGGGAGAAGGTCGACACGCTCGAAGACCTGTTGAAAGAGGTCGAGAGGCTCGGTCAAAGGATGGAGCATCTCCTGCTTACTTACATTCGGTGAATTACTCAGATTCTCCTTAATTTTACGCGATCTGTGCCACTGACGCACCAGCTTCCTCCTAGCCATCAAGCGACGCTCGTCCACCAGCTCCCCGGCCGCCTCCTCCCACTCATCGACTCGTACCCCTTCGCGCCTCGACCCTCCATGCGGCCAACTTCGGACCCCTACCTCCCCGGTCCCCCTCCTGAGACGCCCCCGACCCGCCAGGTCCTCCACGTCCAGCTGAGGGCGTCCTCCCTCCCCAAGGGCCGCAAAACCACTTCGACGATGCCGGGCAAGCTTGGTCCGCTTGCACTCGCTGAGCACGCCTTCGGTGGCCTTCGGTCGATGAAGACCGAGGGCGACGAGCCGGCCCTTGCTGCCTGGACGGAGGCTCGCGCTCGGGCGAGGGGAGGATCCCCCTCGGCAGGGGCGAGCCCGAACGGAAAGGACGTCGCTGGAGGAGGAGCCTCTGTTGGGCCGACGCTCGTGGACCTCGACGAGGTCCTTAGCGGCGAGACGCTCCGGACCGTTCGGATCGCCGAGACGTTCTATATTACGCCTGTGAAGAAGAACGTCGTCAAACAGGACGATGGTCCGATGTACCGACCATTCCAGATGGCCTCGCCCTCTTCGTTGAGCAGCCACGATCGAAGGCGCTCGGTGAGTCCGTAAAACACGTCTGCATGTCAACTTATGGCTGAAAAGTTTCCCATCAGATGTCGTTCTCCGCCGTGGACCAGCTTTCGTCCGTCCAGGAGTCTCAGCCAGCTTCTACCTCGTCCGAGTTCGGCGCTCTCCCGATCACTCCCTCGTGGGCCGAGTTTTCTTCCATCGGCTTCTCCTCATCATCGACTGCCCTTCCAACGAGCCCCTCGTTCAGCAACGGCCTCTCCATCGCCTCGCTATCCTCTAATTCGGACGCTCCGCCCAAGCGGCTCTCGGCCCGCTCAACTGAGCTCGACCGAATTTTGAAAACGTCCTCCTCCACGGGTGCGGGTGAGCCCTTCCCTCTCGGCGGTAGCAGCAGCAACAATAGCGCCGGAGGTGCGGGAAGCTCATTCGAGTCGTCGAGACCCTCAACGCCCACCAAGGGCGCGGCCGCGACGAGCACAGCTGAGGTCGAGCGCGTCTCGTTCCTTGAGATACCTGAGGGGTTCTATGAACTCTCGCAGGATACTCTCCTTGAGCCTGAATTAGAGAGTGTTTTCCCCAACTTCTCTATGTATGAGCTGCGGGAGCCCATCCGTTCGTCGAGTGCTAGCAGCGCCTCGACGACGACTAAATGGCTTCTCATCTCTGTTGCCCCGCCACCGCCGGCCCCCTCTCCTTCTTCAACGATCGTCTCGTCACCAACCTCTGCGGTCCCCCCTCGACCCATTGCAGACGGCACAGGCACGACGTCCTCGGCATCGTCCAAACGCGCGAAGAGAACGAGCTTTCTTGGTCTCAGTATGGGCTCCATCCGTCGCCGTGGCGGTATCAGCTCCTCCGAGATCGCCAACAGTCACCCGGACGTCTTCGAGGACACTCGCGCCAACGGCCACCGTGCCGTCAGCTCGCCGACGTCTCCTCCCGCCCTCGGAGCTGTGATGGAGGCATCCTCGTCTGAGCCAACGAAGCCGGCAGTCGCTTCCCCTTCCTCGTTGGGCAATGCCTCCCCGCCATCGACCATCCGCGGCACGCGGAGCCACCTCGGCTCAGGTGCCGGATCAACGTCGAACCTGCTCGGAAGCCTGAGATCAAGTATGAAGCGGTCCGGGTCGTCGTCGGCGCTTGCGGTCGCTAGCAACAGTGGGTCGGGGGGGAGGGCCAAGTCGCCGTCGTCGACGGTTCCTTCGGCGATGACGCAAGCCCCGGCTCCCGTTATTGTGCGTGAGTCGGTTGTGTCCTCGCCTACCCCTGCTTCCGCTACCATCACCGCTACTTCCGTCGAGGTGCCCATCGTGGACATCTCGGCGCCCAAAGAGGAGGTTGACACTGTCGTTGCCTCGAAGGGGCCGGTTGCCCTTGACGCTATTGAGGCGTCGGCCACCCCGGCTGCCCCCACAAAGTCTTCGCCAACGACGGCAGACGCTCTTCCTGCAAAGGCCGTGGACGTCCTCGCCACCGAGGAACCCTCCCATCCGGCCTCCCCGACCTTCTCGGACCGCGCCTCGATCCTTGCCCATGAGAACAGCAGCACCGCGACCGCGCCAACGACGCCCTTGCCCGTCTCGACGACCTCTGTCTTCGAGTCTATCCTTTCAAACACGTCCGCCGCTCCGTCGATCTCGCTCTCGGATCGCGCCGAGGCTAAGGTTGTGGCGGATGAGAGGGCCAATGCAGTTGTCGCTGAGTCGTCGGCAGTGTCATCATCATCCCTGACGGCTGCGGAAGAAGTTGGAGCCGCCGCCGCCTCGTCGCCTGCGTTGGCTCCTTCAGAGATTGGAGAGATTGCGCTCCCCGCTCCTGCAGAGGAGACGGTTCTGGTCTCTAACGGCATCTCAATCGAACAGGTCAGCTCTTTCCGTCACTCTTTCCCCCTCTTGAGCGAAATTGACGAGCCCTTGTGTGGACAGCCCCTGACCGAGACTGTTCCGGAGCTCAACACCACCGCTTCGGCTGCCGCCGCCACCGAGACCACTGCCGTCCCCGAGCTCATCCCGGTGGTGCGTCAGTACAGGGTTCTTCAGATGTGTTTCTTACTGATTCATCTCTTTAACATGTGCAGATGCATTCGCCTGACACGGAGTCCTCTCTCGCCACCGCCGTCACCGAGGACGCCTATGTTGCCTCAGTAATTCTTCCTCTCCCTGCTCTGCTTTCCAACTACTCAACCTGACTCCACCACACTTACCCTCTCAGCCCAAGCAACCCGAACCCCATGCCGGCCGCAAAGTGAGCCCTGCGCTCGCGGCCTACCTCGCGCGCAAGGCGGCCGAGACCGAGGACCAGGGCGCATCTCCCAAGGTGGATGACGCCTGAGCAAGCTCATCCATCGTATTTTTTCTCCTCCCAATTTCTCGGATTAATTGCCTTTCGGGATAGATATACCTCCCTTCTCTTGCGATCGATACCTCCTTCTCTTCGACCTTCACTCCCTCGTTTGATGTTTTGGATTTTTTTTCTTTTTTTAAGCTCCTCCTCTCAATGAGACGCCGGTGCGCATAAAAGACCACATCACAAGAATGACCAGCGTCTATCTAGCCTACAGGGCTGAGCACAAGCGAGCAAAGGAGCATCGAAAGGCGAGGGGACATCCCCAACCCGCCCTTCCCGTTCCTCAAGGCAACACCGCGCCTGTCGATGGATCCGAGTTCACCGCCACCATCTCCCTCTTCTCTTCTATCGTGATCGATTTGTCGTTCGGCAGGCCGTACCAAGACGGGTGGACGACGACAAGCGCGAGCGCGGCGATGAAGATGGGGACCGTCTCAAAGACGTAGATGATGGCTTCCGACTTGACGAATGCCTCGGTTCCTTGCCCGCCGAGACTCGTCTTGGCGAATTCAATGAAGCGGAAGATGGAACGGATCTGGTGAAGGAGGGAAGGTCAACTGTGAATGCCAACGGACAATGGCTAACGGGAGACGACACACGAGGATCATCGCCGCGCTGACGAGAATGGCCGCCATGATGAAGATCCAGCGTTCTCCCCGCGTGCGGACGCTTCTTTGCTTGAGGCGGGTCCAGAAGACGATGATGAGGACGACGAAGAGGGAGAAGGCAGCCAGCTGGAAGGCGAGACCGCTGAGGAGGAGCGCTTTGGCCCTGTCAAGCTCCTTCTGCGTCTCGGCGCCTGAGGAGTCAGGACGCAGTCAGGAATTTCCTTGCGCTGCTCGTGGTAATATCGGACACTCACCGCCGAGCGCGCCACCTCCGGCGGCTTGGAGGACGAGGGCGAAGATGTCCGATGAGACAAAAATCCAACCAATCCACTTGGGGTTGAATGGTGCGAGTTGGGGGGCGACATGGAGCATGACTGAGAGGGTACGAGATCAGCGACAGGCACGGCTCGAGGGATGGCCAAGACAGAGACGCACGCCGGGCCATGATGATGTAGTCCTGTAAAGGGAAGGCGGGGGGGGGGGGAAGCATGTCAGCTTGTACACGATGCGCGAGGACTGGCGAGGCAAATAGCAGCCACACACGGTGGCAGCGACTGAGATTGAGCGAGCAAACAAGTTGAAGAGTCAGTCCAGTCGAAACTTTGACGTCTGACAGAGTGAGCGAGGGGCCAGCGCGTCGCCATTGTTGCTACTGCTCCTCCGGCCCTCGCTGTGCGTGATGCCTCTCTCGCTGCTTACGGAAATTGGGGGCTGCAGTGAGAATACATGCATCAGTTGGGACCCTGTTACTCTCGGGCTCGGGCACGGAGGGGAGGGGCTCACCAAGGATGACAATGAGGAGCTGAGTAAGTCGGAGGAAAGCCGGACCGAGCATGGATGCGTCAGAGGAGCATGAACGTCAGAGCCAAGCGAAACAAACGGGATGCATTTCTCCCTCTCGTACCTGAGCAAGCCAGGGTGCCTTGGCCGTCGGGTTTCGGATCGAGACGTATCGAGCAGCATAGCCTCCCACCTCGCCTAGGAGATCAAGACGTCAGCAGGACGTGCACGCGAGTGAGCCGTCCCTCTCTTTCTTCGACTGACCGGCAGTTCCGAGGATCAGAGGCCACATCCACAAGCTTCGGCGGAGAGATGACTGCACGATCTGAGCAAGGACTACGATGGAAAAGAGGACGACGAATAGGAGGGCCGCTGCCTCTGACGGGTCATAATCGGTCCTGAAGCCAAGTAAAGGATGAGAGGAAGAGTGCGGGGAACAAGAGGATGCATACGCACCAGTAATTCCGAACGTAGCCGGGACTGTCACGCTGGGACATATTGAGAGAGGGCCGGTGTGAGGTGAGTGTTGTTGAAGGTGAGTGAGTCAATGGCCGATGGTGGAAGGACGGAGAGGAAAGGGAAAGAGAGTTTGTATGGTTGGATGCCAGCCAAGCCCTTCGGGCGAAGCATCGCCGCATCGGAGTACGCCGCAGGCGACGAGGTTCGAGAGCGACGATCGGCAGTCCAGCGTCACGATTTCTTCGCGGCCTGCTTCACCGGAGCTCGCCTTCCTAGCCTCGTCGCGTTCATTTCCTCCTTGGCCCGCATCCCCTCTCTCTCTCACATCGCTAGCTGTTGCTGTGAACGGACAGAGCCCAGCACAGCAGAGCGTCGCCGTCAGGAGGAGGGCGGGAGGGACGTGCGCTGTGGAGGAGACGCGAAAGTACGATTCGAAGACACAAAAGGGAGACAGATCCCGATCCTGACCCGGGCGAAGTCGCGCGTCTGATCTTCGCCTCTTGCGCATGAGACTGCGCTTAGCTCCGCAGCCGCGCGCGTTTGACAGTCACTGCATGTACTGCGAACAACGACAATGACCACGCACTAGAACAAGGCGGACACGAAAAGTTCGAGAGCAACCGACTCTTTCCGGAGGAGAAGTACACAAAACGATGGGAGAAAAAGAGCCATTAGCGAGCGAGCAGACAGATGAAAGGAGACCAAGATGACTGACTGGGAGAGCGCGTCGATCAACGACGCGCGCTCGTAAGACAGATCCACTTTCACTTTAGCGGGTAAGCATGGTCCGGGACTGATCGTTTGTCTCTCTCAATCTGTGGGCGCGAGATACATGATTCTGAAATGGTAGCAGCAGGGGAGGCGGCGACGAGCGAGACACAGGGTCGAAGGACAGAAAAGGGACAACAGTGAAAAGATATATGTCCGGGGTATCTTTAAAAAGAAGCAAAACTATCTATTGGGCATCAATCGAGGAAACTGGGAGAATGAATGGCCAACGTCTCTAGACAGATCCCTTCGGAGACGTGTTGTAGACGTAAGCGTCCGAACTGGGCGTCTGCCCGAGCTCAACGCCCATGGTGTTGACAGGGAGCATGTCGAAGGGAAGGACGCGAGGGGGCCAAAAGATCAGGAAGAAGACCATGGCGAGTGCCTGGAGTAAGAGGAGAACGATAGTCAGATAGCTGAGAGCCAAGATGCTAGGCACACTAGCCACTGGCCGGAAAAGTGCTGCTTACAAGAGGGAGAGCATCGAGGCAGTAGAAGTAGCCCTCGTGGACACGGAGGTAGCCGTCGTATCCCTGGACGAACTCGGCCTAGTGATCGGAGAAAGCAGTAGTGGAGTTGCAGGTAAGCGATGGGCGACAAGCGGCAGTCACAGACAAATTACGCTGATGTAAAGATGACGTACAATGCGGAATACGCAGCGTACAAACACTGCGAAGCAGATGGGGAAGAGCGAGTAATAAAGGGGCTTGTAGTTGCCGATGGTGTCTTTCGAGACGGTCCATTTCTCGGGGTACCTCGAGCGGCTTTATTCGTAAGAGTGTATTAGTGCTGCTTCGGCTTAGTCAGAGGAGCTTAATACTCACAGTCGGATGCCAAAGACAATGAGGAGGATGCAAAAGAGACTAAAGCAGCAGAGTTGGAGGATAAGGCCAACAAGTGAGAGCTAAGTGATAAAAAAGCGTCAGTCCAGTGGATCGCTCCAGTCTCAGCCTGCTTTCTCACCTTCTCTCCCGTGCTCGCCATGCTCTCCATAGCAGTCATTCCTCCTCCAGCAGCCTGATGAGTGAAAGAACGAGGGGTCAGAAGATGGAGCGCGAGGCCGAGACCAGCTATTCGTAGAGGCCAATAGAAGATGGCTTCTCACTTGAACTAAGAAAGAAATCACGTCACACCAAACACTTTAGAAACAAGAGGTTAAGGAAGCAGTCAGCCATGTCGACCAGGAGCCCGCGAAGAGAGGGAGGAGGGGCGGAGGGATCGCGGCTTACAAGATGCGGACGACGCGTGTGGGACGGATGAAGAAGCAATCGCGTCCAACTTCCTCGCCGAGGAAGTAAGAGATCCGGACAAGGGTAACGTAGATGGCGGCAATAAATCCACAAGGCGAAAGGAGAAGGAACTAAGTGGCCCATGGCACAGGTCGCACGAACAGCATGAGCAATGGGGTCATAGCCGGAGTCGGGGCGAGAGCAACTCACGAGCTGCTGGATAGCGTACACTCCCACGCTGTCCGTAGAACGCGAAGCGATGCGAATGCAGAAGCCGATGGCCCTGGAGAGGTGAATGACCCGGTCAATGACTGGCGGTCCCCCACTCCCGTTCGGCGCTGCGACTCACATGCAGACAAGCGAGATCGGAAGAACCAGGAACCAGCGCTTTCCAAACTTCGTGAAGACTAAGGCAGGTAGCGGGTCAGGTCGAGAGATTCTTGAGAATGGGGGCGCGAAGACTCACAGAAGAAGGCACCAGCACCGAGAAGAGCGTAAACAGCAAGGCCAACAACCGCCGGCCACATAAGTGGGACGTAGCCTCCGATGGGACCCTTGTCTGCAGCGAGGGAAGACTCCGCCGCGCGGGCCACGATAGCGGCGGTGCGAGTCTGAAGGAAGAAGACAAAGCGAGCGGGGAAGGGAAATCGCATTGGAGAATGAGACTTCGAGCAGGCCCGGGTGTCCAGGCAATGAGAGCGATCGACCCACGGGTGAGAAGATGTTCGCAGAAGGCATCTTTGAAAGAAGAATGGTGAAGCTGATGTAGTTAGACGAGGAACTCCCTGCCTTATTTCTTGGTTTATCTGTAGAGCAAGAAGGGAGGAAGGAAGGAGACGCCTGAACGGCCTCGACGCCAGCCTTCGGCGTCTTTGCGCAGCAGGTTAATTTGGGTGCCGAGGACCAGGCGCCCGCCCTTCGGGTCCCGGAGGCCGCATGGCCAGTCAGGCGCGGACGCATGAAGGCTGTCCAATGTTTTCTCCCCACGAGGGGACAGCCAGAAAACGGAGGCCACCGGCGAATTCGGGGAGAAGCAGAAAAGGTCTCTTCGCTCGGCCCCCTCGGTTGACAGCTAGCATGCGATGCGACAGGCGCCCGGCGCTAGCAACTTCCCCTCCGAAATCGCGAAAAATGCCGCCCAAAAACGTGGATCTCCTTTTGACAGACCAATGGGAGAAGGTCCGCAACGGTCTTTTCTCCACGGACAGGTTCTCCGAGCCCATCCCGACCCGGCCAGCACGGGCGACTATGCCGTCAGACAACTCCTCAAGATCGTCCAACAGGCCGACACCATCGATGCTCTCCGCCCCATCGACGACCCGGAGGCCGAAGCTGTCACCTCCGTTTGCGGCAGCCTCGCCACCGCCCACTCCTTCTTCACCACCCTCTATGAGCCTAAACCGACCAGCTGACCAGGACGGCAAAGGTCCTCGACTACGTCACTAGCAAAGTCGACCTCTCCCAGAGTCGAGACCTCAAGCATCCTTTTGACCTGGCCTCGCTCAAGCTCGCCGCTTTCAGATCGAACTGCATTAAGACGCCCGGAAATGACGGGATTCCGGTTGAGTTCTTTCAGGAGACTGGAGTGTGACGGGTCCCATCGTTTTCGATTTGCTGATTCACGTCTCCGAGACAGACAGGCTCTCGCCCCGCTTCCCAGAACGAGGCGCACATCCTCCTCATCTTCGAGAAGAAAGGCAACCAGGGCAATATCACCAACGACTGCCCCATATCCCTGACCGACGTAGATACCCGCATCTTCTCCCTCACCATGACCAGCCGCCTGTTGTCTGTCGTCGACGCGGTCGTCGACGTTAAGCAGACAGGCTTCCTCCCCGGTCGCACCTCTAGCTGCAACGTATTTGCTCTCCAGCTCACTATCGACGACAAGGATCTCATATCGGGCATGCTCATCCCGGTTATCTTCGAGAACTCGTGCGATAGGGTCCCTCACGATTTTGTCAGCCCCTGTCTGGACCGCATGGGCTTTGAGACCCGAGAAGTCGTCGGGATTGTCTCAATGCTGAGCTTCTCTCGACGTACGTGGCTCATGATGAACCGATAACCGATGGATCGGTCAGTACATGCCAATTCGGTTCGACTCTCGCCAGGGCGAACCTGCTGCTCTCATCATCTTTGCCATCCTCCTAGAGCCATTCGCTTGCATGCTCCGCATGCACATCTCCCCTGCCATTGTCCAAGCGCACACTCCCCGAAAGCGTCCTCTTTGCTGACGACGTCAGTATTCGCTGTCGGGCCTAGGAGGATGGCGACGAGGCCACAGCCTGTCTCCGTGAGAACGGAAAGTTGCGACGAGCGAGCCGCACTACCAAAAGTCTGTTCTGTACCCCTTGGAGCCCGGGGTATCGACGTTCCAGCGACGCACCACGACTGGTGTGTCCAGACCGAGGAGTCCTTCAAGTTCCTGGGCGTCACTTCTGGGCGTGATATCAACCCGGATCGCGTCTGGACCAATGGCATCAAGACCTAGGACACCCGCTTGACCCGGATCCCGTTTCATAACCTCCCTTTCACCGCTCGATGTAATATCATCAGCCAGTACATCTACTCGAAGGTAATCTACCTTTACCGCTTCCTACCCTGCCCCAAGCCCCCCTTCTCAACGACTTCGAGAACACAGCCTACGACGCTATCTGGAGCTCACATCGCCGCAGATCCAAAGGCTTTGACTGGAGATCCCCCGTGAGCATGGGGGTTTTGACTTCCCCTCGCTCGTTCACCGCCTCCGTCCAGCTCGAGCCCAGTGGATCTTCGACGTCGTCTTCTGGCCAGAGCTTCCAGTGTCAACCCGCATCCGGACCCGCCTCATCAGCACGATCCAGAGCCAGCCAAGCGACTTCGCGATTGATACCGTCGTCCGTACGCTCGGAGGCTCATGGTACCTGGCCGGACGTCATCGTCGGCTGGGCAGGTTTCGTCAGGTTTCGTCTCCCTCCCACCTGCCCTCATCCCTCCTGGTACTACCTCCCCATCCAGGAGCTGAGACTCGCACTTCCCACACGCTGACGCGCCTATATGGTCGCATGAAAGCAGGAGCTCTACATCGCCGCTAGGTATTGGGACATGGGGCTCTGGAGGAAAACCGTTTACTCTATCAACAAGAATATCCTCTTCGCCTTCATAGATCCCTTCGTGCCCTTCCACGCGGCATGCACTCGCCTCGACATCCCCAGCAAGCTCACCCAGCGCCGCCGCCCGGCTGGCTAAGTTTCTCCCCCCCCCCCCCCCCCCCCATCATCCTGGATGGCTGGCAGAAGGACCTGCCAGCTCTCGTTAGCGCCGACTGGAAGCAATGCTGGCGTCAGCTCAAGGTCCTTTCCCGAGCCTTGGCAAAGGATGTCGACCTCAGCCATCGTTTCCCTCTTCACCCACCCTCCGTTCTGATTGCCTTACCACCGCTCGCTTGACTCTCGCATGCCGCATAACGAGTGCAGGGGTTGCATGCTCTATCTCACTGCCCCGGTCGAGTCCTTCTCGCCGCCGCCGAGGCGAAGCTCAAGCTGTGGTCGACCGGTGACGGCAACTTATTTGCGTCTCGCGCTGGTCCGCAACACCCCCGACGTTCGTACAATTCCCTCGTCGTACAAGGTGACCTGATGCGCGAACCGTCCGAGTAGGGCGATGCCACAGCGAAGACGAGCAGGAAGACGTGAGTAAAGCCAAGATCGAACCAGTAGAGGTGGGATTATTCATGCCTGGCGAGAACAGAAGCCCTTAGATGCGGCAATCCCATGTGATATCATCACGTACTAGCCAAACGTCCGACGGTGGAAGGGGGGAAGGATGACGTTGAGATATTGGAACTGAAGAAAGCGAACCAAGTCGCTTGATGTCACCGTCCCAAACTCAATCCCAGACCTTACCATGCCCGTAGAGATTAGTGAGTGCGGGAACAAGGCCATTGGCGGGCCAACTGACCAGCGGACCAAGCTGGTCGAGGGCAACAAGCTCAGTTACGCGGAGCCCGACACTTCGACTATCTCGAAGGTGTAGATGTAGCTCAGGCGTCGTCTCCTAAGGCGGGCATCGCTAGTAGTGTTCGCGAGAGGTGGCCTTGAACAGCTGGAGCTCCTCCATGTCTGTCTTCGGTGTGCTGCAGTCAACTTTGTTTGTTTCAACGCAAGACCCACAGCACGACCCATCTTCCGGGTAATTCATCCCGACGACGCCATGAAGGACCCACTGTCCGAAGAACCGGCCGAAGTATCTCCAGAAGAGCAGCCCGTCCTTGTACTCGGCGGTGATTAAGGTCCTCAGAAGGTTCTTTTCGCTCAGGAGGCTCGGAGGCGGAGCTGTATTCAGGCGCGAATGATGCGATGTTGGAAAACCCTGAAGTAGTCGCTCGCGGATGCGTGATAACGCAGTTGACCGCGCCGACGAGTGTGACGGTGAGACGTCCTTGCGAGAGGGTGGTGATCTCTATGACGCAGGATGGGCTCGATCTGTTTCCTTGTGCACAGCCGGCCGTACATCGTAGTTAGAAGGAAGGTGGCGCGTTGGCCAAGATTGCGCCGGAAGGCCGGCTCCTGTTCTCTTTTGCTCTTGCTTGCTCAGATCCTTCTCCCTGCTCGGACCTGCTGCAGATCTTCTTAGTAGTTCTTCCGATGCTGACTGCGGGACTTTCTTCTTTGGCGTATGGTCTGTCACGTCTGGGCCTCTTGTGGGCTGCTCGAATCAGCCTGCGCAAGAACGGCCCTCGCCAGGACGGAAATCTTCGTCGTGGCAAATTCGTACAAGCTCGGTCTATCCAGAAACAATTACAATATTTAGCGCCAGTCCTCCTTCAGGTTAGCCCCCTCCGGCGCGGGAGACGACGGAGGGGGCAGTACCACCTCCTCCTCCTCCCTCGGCGCTCGTCGCCTGTGTAACAGCGCCTCGTCCTTGAGCTGTTTCTTGCGAGCGTCGACGGTCCACTCGAGCGCTGTGAACCGCTCAACAGTCCTCCTCTGTTCCCATTCGGGCGCCTCCATCAGGTCACTGGCACCGTCGGCTATCCGCGTATCGGCGATCCTGGAGGTGTCATGTGTGCTGATGAGATTCCGGAGGGAGAGGAACGCGCCGTTTGCTGGATGGGCGACAAGGCCGAGGAGACCGCCAAGCGGCATAAAGGTGACTGTAAAGAGTAAGACTCAGCGAAGAAGAATGGATTGAGAAGATAGATGAGAAGGAACCAGGCTCACCATTCAACAGCGAACGGCCGACGCCCTTGATAGCTGCCGAGATGGCGAATCGAGGGGGCGGCAATGTCAGTGGGCCGTCAAGCAAGCCCCATCAATCACAGCAGTTGATGCTACTCACCTCCGAGGGCACCGTGCTTTTTATACTGGTTCCTTGGGTCGGTATATAGCCCGCTGAAGCCGTCTTTGTGGCCATAGTAGAAGGCCTGGCAATAGAGACGTTTGAGAGACCATATTGCATACATGAACGAAGAAGCGGCATGAGAACGGACCTTGGCACCCTCTTGAAAGCCCGTCTTGATGCCTGTGACGCGCTTTTTTGGCCGGACCTTGGTGCCATAAAGCTTAGGGACATTGTGGAAGCCTTCGTTGACAGAGGTCACCATCTCGTAGGCACCTGATGAAGGAAAGATCAGCTCTCATGTGGGGTCAGAAGACACAAGACGAGACCAACGAACCCTTTGGGAACGAAGCTCCCATGTTCATGAGACCATCGATAGGGTGGATGAGCAGTTGGCCGACTCCAAGGACGTAGAAGTCTCGCAAAAATGAAACGGCAGCAGACGTGGCGGCGGTGAAAGGATCTGGCAGAACAGCACCGGGCAAAAGTCAGATTGGGCAAAGGAGCATGTCCGCACTCAGACACACCTGTGGCTTCCTTCCTGCTGTCGTACTCTCGCGAACGGTGAATTTCGAGATCACCCTCCTTAATCACACCGGCCTGGAGGAGAGCCTGGGCAGCGAACGCTGACAGTCGGAGGGCGAACTTTTCCGACCACCAAACAGCGACTCGGGAGGGATCAATGTCGCATCTGAGAAGCAGCGACGTCAGCCGAGCAATCACTTCAGTTAAGAGCCAGGGCGTCGTGACAAACCTCATGTTCTAGAAAACGCGAGGTGAGAAGAAGAGAGTTAATTTTCGAGTCTCCAGCAAATAATATTCAAGAAGAGGCTCACCTTGAGTGGCAAGTGAGAGTAGAAGTTGTCCACAGCGGCCCGAACACCGTCCTAAGCACGAGACGAACCCACGTCAGCATCAGACCAACGCACTGCGATTGAGGCACAAATACCCACTTCTCGCCGAATCTCCTCCCCGAGCTGCCATGCGCTCCGACGAGTCTCGTCTGTCATGAGAAAACGAAGGCTCTGGGCAAGATTATCGATGTTGAGTGACTTGGCCGGGATGCTTGCGAATGGAGCAAAGTCAGGATCGGAACCGTCCGCATAAATGTTCAATAGAAAGAAGGGACTTACGGGGCAGGACCAGCACCGGCACGCTGGATCATTTGTCCCCACTGTGATATTTTTTAGATTGGGTAGATCAGCATAAATCTTGCGACCAACCTAGAGCGTGGACAAACGAAGTGCTGATCTCCAAAGAAGGGCACAACAAGCGTCGGGAGACCGTTAAGCAGTCCAATTGCCGTCGTTCCAGCGCCTCCATGATGAACAACGGCTGACATCTTTGTGAAGAGGTAATCGTGGGGTACAGCAAAGTCGAGGATGAAGATGTTGGGGTCTGACGCAGTCGAGGCGAGACCCGCCCAGCCGGTCGAGATAATGGCGCGGACGCCGGCGGCTTGGACGGCGCCGAAAAGGGTGCGGGACATGGCCTCGGGGTCCTTGACAGGGACAGAGCCGAAGCTAGCAGATCGGAGATCTCAGCAAGAGGGTGATGCAGAGGCAAAAACACAGAGAGTGAGGGCTGACCCGATGTACACAGGCGGCGGGCCAGCTTGGAGGAAGTTTTCAAGCGTGGCAGGGGGTTTATAGTCCTGGAAGGACAAAGGAAAAGAAGATAAGACGAGAGCACAGAGCTGAATGTATTCCGCCAACTCAAGCTTACCGAGGCGAGATCGAGGAAGAAGAAGCCAGCGACGTTGATGTTCTCACGCCAATCCTTGGGTTTGGGGATCAGCCCAGGGGAAAAGGAGTAGATCCATGGAAGCTGTAAAGGATCTATCAGTCAGGAACAGGCCACGTCCAGAGGAACGCTGGCCTCGTACGCACTTTGAGACGATCTAGCAGCGCTGGACCTGAGCGCGTCGTAAGAGGGAGCAGGCCGAGCGTCTTGGTCCGGAACCTGTTGATCGGCTTCGCAAGACCCTGCCATGTCATCTGGTTCGCAAGAGCGTAGGTGAGGTAGTTGGCTAGGCCTGGCTCAGCGTTGTTGCTGTCGATCTGGACGAGCGGGTGGCAGAAGGACGTCGTGGGCGTCCAGGGCATCGTGAACGTCATCTGTAAGGGGACTGGAGCGCGCATGGTCAACAACGGCAAGAATTTAGCCCCGCTCGGACGAGGAACTGACTCCCGAGATATTCGGCGATGTGGATGTGCGAGAATACAGGCGGGTTGGCGATGAGGGCGTCGGCGGCGAAACGCTGTCCTGTCCGGGGATCCGGGTAGAAGGCGCCTCGGAAGGATCCCGTCATAATCTGTGAATCATATTGTCAGAAAACATGAGAAGGACTCAAACGACGAGCTAAAAACATGGCCAACCTCGAACATCATCTTGGTCTTCTTGCCGATGTCGCCGTTGGTGAGACTCTGCCAAGGAATGAGAGGAGAAGTCAGTCATGCGTGCAAACTTAATGAAGACCAGAGTCTCACCTCGAAGCCAGGCATAAGGCCGGGGTCTTAAGCGAGAGAAGCCAAGAATGATAAGTGACCGCGCGCGAACACGACTTGTGCTCGTCAGCAGAACTGACTTTTGACCATGTAGCTGATAAACTTAGTTAGCATACATCTCATTCCAAAAGAAATCGAACCTTTTCCCTCACCTCATCAAATCGCGTGGATCACCCCCAATGTCGAAGAACTCAACCTGGTTGCGGCTCGAGTCGAGGACAAAGCCCTTGAACTCGGCGTGCTAGAGTCGAGGTCAGCTGGAGAATGTTGAAGTCAGAGGGAACAGGTCGACGCACCGTTCCGAGGCGGACGCGGTGTCCATCGGCGACCAGAGTCAGGGCGAGGGCGATGTAAGGCTGGACGTCGCCTAGGAGAGAAGAGAGGCGTACGCCATCAGGACTCTCCCCTTCGCATTCCAGTAAACTGTTTGAACGCGTGGCGACTCACCGCGGGACCCGACGATAAGCAGCAGGATGTTGAGCTTTGGAACCTGGTACCTGTCCCGACCACTTCGGCCTGGTCTGATAGACTCGACGTCCGGCTCAGCCTCGTCGGGGGCGAGGTAATCAGGCGGTAGGTCGGGCAATTTCTTCTTCGCGTCGAACGACATCTCGATGCGGCCATCCCACCGGAGGCGGGCGGAGGCTTTGAGGTCGGAGGAGGCGACCTCAAAGTGCGTCGGGTCCCTCGCTGCAAGAAGTGAAGGGGGGGCATGTTCAGCCTGGCAGAGCAGGAAGAGACAGGGACGTTTGAGGAGAGGGAGACCGCAACCTCGGGGGCCCGGTAAGGATCTATGTGCAACCCAAACCCCAGACTGGGAGACAGATTGCGATCCAACGACGTACCCTCCGTCTCATTCTCGTCCTCCTCGGCTTCAATCGAGGCCGCATCGAACCGGAACTCATCGAGGCTCTGCCGGCCCACTGTCTCGCCTTGCTCGATGCCCTCTGACCGGGCTGACATAGGGGGAAGGAGAGGCAAGGGCGGTGAGGGCGGGCGAGAGCCCGAGACGGGTCGGCTGTGAATGGAAGAAGGGCGGGAGGAGATTGGCGCGTGGGTGGACGTTGAGGGTTGGTTCTCCTCCTCCTCCTGGTAGTGTCGGGACATGATCCTTGGGATGGAGAGGTGGGGGCTGGGGGGGAAGAAGGTTGTGCGCGATGCATGATGCCTCGAGCTACGGGCTGATCGGTGACGCCCGCGACGCAGCCCCGGACGCCTTGAGCCATGGACGGAGGCCTCGGCGTCCCTCCGCAGGCGTTTCAAGCCGGCCTAGCAAGGGAGGCGCAACCAGAAGCCAGCCAGGGCAGAAGGATAATGTCCGCCTCGTACGAAACAGGAGGAATACAGCGCGCACGAGCTCGAAGGCTGTCCATGACGAAACTTGGGAATTTGTGGCAGTGGTCGAAAGCGTGTTCGTAGATGAACCCCGATTTCCGGAGCCTGCATAGAGGCCATCTCTTACAAAGGCAGCGAGAATGAGAAAGCGCAATTCCCACATAGGCTCGTTCACTGCTTTGCCTTCCTTCTTCGAGCACTCCAAATTGAGGGCATATCGGAAGCATTTTGTCCCCAGCACTCTTAAGCACCATAAATAATTGATGCTCGCGCTCTCAGATGTTTGTCTCACTTCGGCCGCCGGCAGAAAACGCGCGGGGGCCGAAGAGAAGACTTGCATTGCAACCAAACAGCAGTGGCCGCACTTCCCCATCCCCTGGGAGGTTGAAGCTGGGCGTCGGACTACCGCGACGTCGTCCAGCGGGCGGCGCATACAGATCTCGCTAACAGCACTGAGGACGATAAGGATACAGTGGCAGCTGCTTCGTTGGCCTGTGTCTGGAGGTCACTCTGTCAGGCACAAATGGAAAGAGATGAAGGCAACGCGCAGCGGGCCCTGCCTGCCAACACCTCGAGGGTGGGTGGGTCGTCACTCGCGCCGCTCTGGGACAGTTCATGCGTCCTTCCGGCAAACGACCATCAAGTCTCACGGGACAGACCCAAACAAGTAGAAACACCAGGACCCCTCACCCACCTCGAGAACGAGCGAATGTTCCCCAACGGCCTGTCCGGCCCTGACGTGGAGAGCCCCCTTCCCGAGGCGGGCGGAAGCTCAGGCAGCGCAAGACAACCTCCACTCAAGAAGCGAAAGCTCCAGAGGGCCTGTAAGTCCCCATTCTATTGTTTCTATCTGTCCCTTGCTCTCAGGTTTCAGCTATGGATTGCCTCGATGCGGGACCACGAGCAATGGCACCATCGGGAGAGAGAAGCTTCTCGAGCCCGATACTGAACTGTTGAACTGACCGGACGTCTTGGTTTGGACACGCGTGTAACCCTTTCCAGGCGATGGCTGTCGACGCAGGAAGGTTAGCCAACCAGTGTTCTACGCTTCTACCCCCATGATGCTTGAGCTAGTCCGATGACCTTGTCTGTCCTAACAGCAACGCTGCGACGGCCCCGAGAGTGTCGACCGACGTGCGTTTTGGTCTGCCTGCTTCAAGGTGTCGATCTTGACGTCCTTCTTGTCATCCATCCATAATCTTGCTCTCAGGATGCACCAATTGCATGCTGGCCAAGAGGAGCTGCAGCTACGAAGCTACCTCGACCCAGCGGGCGCCGCCCAAAGGGTGAGTCGAGTTTCGCTTAAGAGCGATCGATGCGTCGACCTGTGCATGAAGACCGGACTCGCGCTCCTTCAACGAGGACTTGCCGCTGACGCTTGTTTTCCTTGGGTACATATCCACCAGCTATATCGAGAGTCTGGAGCACCGTGTCGAGAGGCTTGAGGCTGTGAGTTCCCAGAGAATGACGGGCTTACCTAATCTATGACTAACCATGACTAACTAATGCTCTCATACCTTCCCCTCGCCCCCAGTTCATCTCTCAGGTTTGGCCCCTGTCCCCAACTTGGCCGGATAGAGCCTGATTACTTTCTCCTCCCCTTGGTAGCACCATCCCAACCTCGACATCACGGATGAATTTGGTCCCCCCCTGTTCCCCGATCAGTTCTTTGGTCGTAAACGGGCGGCTCTCGGCCCTCAGCCCTCGGGTCAGCAGCGGCCACCAGGTCAGCGGTCGCTTTCGTCGGCGGGATCTGAGAAGTTGGGACCCTCACAATCGACAGAGACTTCGACAGGCGACCCCGCCTCATCACAGGCAACGCCCAGTTCTGCTCTCCCTGCTTCTCCCGCTCCTTCTCCATCCGCTCCCACCGTCGGGGCATTACCCTTGACTGAGGACATCCTTACGGGCAAAGGATCACCATCGCCGGCGTCCAAGTTGGTCTCCGGTCTGCAACAGCCAATTCACGAAACGGCGAAGTTCAAGTCGTACGCGCACCGTGAAGAGAGCTTGTATCGGTCCGTCGCATTTTCCCTCCAAGCCTTTCGGGCATGCCTTTTGACGTCTTGAACATCCTCCAGACACTACATGGGCAGTGTCAGTCGATCTATTTCCCTTTTAAGTCCGCTTTTGCTCCCTCTCATTCATCTTCTATCTCAGTCATCGCCGCTCCCTCTGCTCTACGATGCTGCTGAATTCAAACACGCTGGTCACCCGCAGCGATGTGCGTTGCTCTTTCAATATCTCTGCTCAAAATCCTTGATGCTGATTCCAAAGCGCAGTCGGCGAGGAGCTTATCCTTCATGCCTCCGAGTCAAGGCAGAATGTAGGCTTGCTCGGAACAGCGTTGATGTCTGAAAGGACGGCTGATGTCCACTTCGTGCCATAGTTCTACCGTATACCGCCTTGGGAGGAGATGCCGTCAGTCATGTTGTCTTTCCGGCCCTCCCACGAGGGCCTCAGTCCATCGGAGCTACAAGAGATCGAAATGCTGGACCCACTCTATTATTGGCCCGACGACCAGCTCGCTCGCCATCTCATCAACCTCTACGTGAGTGGGTTCCACTGGACACAGATGCAAGTTCCTTTTCACTCACGTCTTGCACCGGGCCAGTTCGAGCATGTCAATGCCTGTTACCCGCTTCTTCACCTACCGACCTTTCTTCAGTAAGCGCAACTTTTCAATCTTCACCTCTCCCGACTCCAGCTCACGACTCGGGATTAATCCGCAGGCAATTTGGCGCTCGATTATGGGAGGCGAATCCCAGCTTCGCCCAGGTCTGCTACCTCGTCTTCGCTGTTGGCTCTCGCTTCGTGCATAGGGACGACGCTCGCGTGCGCATGCCGCATCCGAACGGTGGCCTGTATGAAGGTAACTCCAGGCCTACCGCAAGTGCTCACTCAAGCTCACCTGTTGATGCGCCATCGATCCTCGCAGCGAGGTCCGCCGGCTGGGTGTATTATCACGCTTTCAGCCGCTTTATCCGCCACCGCTCTGCGCCGACTCAGTTGTTTGACTTGCAAATCTCGGTTGTTCGTTCTTCTCCTCGGCTTAGTCTTCGACCTTTCTTCTTTCTTGTTCTGACGAGAGCCGCCCCTCCAGCTCCTTGTGCACTTTCTCCAGTACTCCATGCAGCCGATCGCGACCCTAGCGGCCATCTCGGAAGGATTGCGATTCGCACAGGTGCACTAGTCCCCTTGGCCGAGAAACTTTTGACATGAGATCTGATGGTAATCTTCCAGAACATTGGCCTCCACCGGCACCACGTCGAGAGGACCTTGGACTCGGTGGAGAATGAGATGTACCGAAGGGCCTTCTGGTGGTACGTCCCTGTTCGCTAGCTTGGGGAGTCATAGTGGGGCTGACGGTCCCTATTAGCCTTTACGTCCAAGACTGCCTCCAGGCGGCCTACTGGGGGCGCCCGGTGTCGCTCTCCGAAGACATGTGAGTCATAGTCGTATGTCACCTTCGTTTCTTCAGGCTAATCAATCCCTTGTCTCGCTCAGCTTTGACTCCGATCTACCGCACGACTGCGACGACGAGTTCTGGATGGCTATGCCCGATGAGACGCGCTTCCAGCAGCCGGCCGATCGGCCAAGTTCAATGTCGTGTTTCATCGCTCTTATCGGGCTTGCCAAGATCCTCGCGTCCATCTTGACTCAGCTGGTACGATTTTGCGCCATGTGTCCCCTCTTGCCAATTGCTCGTTGTTAATCCGCCCTTCCCTTGCTAGTACTCGATCAAACCGTCGAACCGAGCCATCGAAGACATCGTTCACGAGCTTGATGGAAGGCTTGCAAAGTGGCATTCTGAACTTCCTCCACAGTGCGTCAATCTCGCTAACGCCCTTCACGTCGAGGCTCGAGGACTAGACGGACAGGTTAACTTCTTCCCTTTTCAGCACTCAGTGGGATATCAACCAACCGGATCCGGTCTACTTTCACCAGAGTTCACACGTGAGGCGGGCTCCTCTCACCTCTTTCTCGATGCCACGGCGGGACCCTGAATTTCTCTCCTCCGCTTCTCTTTTAGCTGCATTCTCACTTCTTCTTCGTCACGACGATGCTTCATCGTCCCAACCTTCCGAGCGTCCGAAAGCCCGTCTCGGCATCGCGCAAATCGTTCACCGTCTGCATTGATGCTGCCAACCGGGGGGCTGCCCTTGGGCAGCTCTACTTTCAGAGAACGGGCTGGGTTTTGATCCAATCACTCTTTGACTGCTACGTGAGCTCGCGGCTACTTTTCACTGTATCTTTAGACCTGGGCTGACAGCTGATTTCTCCCCGCTCACTTTAGACATTCGCTCTCATTCTCCTCATTGCGATATGGGGCACTCAGTCGACAGGCCTCGTCAGTGATCCAGCGATCGCCGTCTCCGGGGTAGAGCGATGCATTTTCCTTCTCACGAAGACTAGGAATCGGTACGGCGTCGTCATGCGTGGCCTGTAAGTCCCCTCGAACGTCAATCGCATAACTCTCTCTTTGTCCAGCCTTTGATCCACTTTGTCTCTGCGGGCATACCCAGGGAAATCCTTCAAATCCTCATTGCACCTCGCATCGACTATTTTGCGGAGTCGCTCTCCCGCCGGAATGAGCGCGAGCAAAGGCTGAGGGAGGGCAAGGCGAAGCTCGAAAAGGTCATCGACGATGAGGGCCATTACCAAACCCTGCCGCTCGTCTGCGTTGCCCGGTGGGCCGGAGACCCTCGCACCCAGATGGGGTCATCCGCTGTGTTGGATCCGGATCTGTTACTGCAGGAGGCGCGTTCAATGATGAACCCCGCCGGCGGCGGCGAGGGACCGGATGCCTGGGGAGCAATCTGGGAGCTATTTGGTGGTCAGTCCTGGATTTCCTCCGACTTTCGGCGACCTGAAGCTTCATTTGCTTGCTGACTCGCTGCCTCGCCCCTCCCTCTAGCTACCGACTTCGAACAAGTATGGGGCGTGTTCCCGGCCTCTCCTCCGAGACAGCGTGTGTCTCTTCTCCCTCGAGCGGTCTCTGGTGACGGCAGAGTGCAGCTGAGCAGCCCTCCTTCCTGCAGTGCCTCTCAACTTCGGGACTCCCTCCTCGTCCAACACCAGCGAGGTGAACGGCGACCACGAAGGACTCGTGCTGGTGGATCCGATGCTCGCGATGCTTGGCCAACCCCCTCAGTAGACACAGCCGTTTTCTTGGCTATTTTGAATCGCAATGCTCGACATTCCGGAAATCCACAGCTCAGTTGAGCCGCCACACCTCCTGTCACCTGTCACTCGACGATGAATAAAGACATTTGCTTGTACCTTTGCCTCCCGACGACCCGAGCCCAAGAGGAGACGAAATCAGTTTATCCCAGACATCCTCACCTTATGTGGAAAAGCGCTGGCCGACGCTCCTCCCGTTTTCTGTGCCCTCGCCGCTAAGACACCTGACTGGCAACCGGAAACAGCTCCAGCCAGCGCCGCCTCCATTTCGCCACTATTTCCTGGACGCTTCTCCTTAGATGGACTCTCATTCTCGTGAAAATAGCCGAGAGCAATGTCTTTCTCTCTTTTCGTCCTCTCAACGACCACCCACCCACGGCGTACACCAGAATAAGACCACCATCCTCCGCCCTCTCGCTGGACCCCCACCCATCCCTGCCCTCCTCCTTGAACCCGAATGTAACGTGCTCACATAAATTCAACTCGAGTTTGTTTGTCTCCACTTTCCCGGCTTTCCCACGTCAAAACCTGATGCATGACCTTCTCCCCTGACTACAGACCTCGACCCCCACCCTCTTTGTCGCCTGGGCGGCCTAGATCACCAGTGTGCCGGTCGAAGGGTTCATCCCGAAATCTGGGCCACGGCCGTTGGAATCGCCGACAACGCCATCCTTGCCGGCCTCGCCTTTTACTGTGAGGTCTACGTGGGTCATCCTCGGCCCCATGGGCTTGCATATTGACATGCCTACGTCGTCCATAGAACTAGTTCTTCCGCTACGTTCGGTGACAGGGATACAGGGTGTACATCGTTACCCATGAGAGCCATATTTATGCCTTCGATCCCACTCCTCTAGTTCGTCTCCGTGGCGCACTGTAGGAGTGGGCATGAGCAATATCAACCGACGTCTCCTTCCTCCTCACAGTTGGTCGCGATGCTCCTTTACATCTTCGTTTGGCCGTCCTTGCAGCATGCAGCTCGTCTCTGAGCGCTCTAAGAAACGGCACGTTCAGCTTCTTCGGACGAAAGGACCCCTCACAGAAGCAGTGTCGATTGATTCTCAGATCGAAACCTCTGAGTGGCACCCATCATCAACTCTGAACCATCGCATCTCGCAAGTCTCGACCTGACCACAAAGTCTTGATTTTCGGCCTCAGCGAGCGTATCAAGTTTCCCGGGCGCCGCCATCCCTCGACATCCACCTCCGCTGGTTGGTTTCATCTCTCAGACGTCGCGCCGCCATGAGGCATACTCGCTGCCCCGCGAGGCTTCTTATACAGCCCAGCCTCTTTTCGGTAGCCTCTGATAAGGGGATCAAGCTAGCAGCGTCGGACGACCAAGGATGAACGAGGATCTCATCCATCAGTCTCTATCGACTGCATCCTCGACTCCCGCGCTTGTTTTTTTCCCTCCCTTTCCCATCCCAAGGACCAGCTTTAGACATGACAGATTTCCCCGTCTCTCTCTCAAGCTTGTGCGTCTTTGCTCCCCTAAATGGATCCGAAGTCCATCCTCCGACCAACGAATCGCCTGAGCGCGCATGCCCGTTCCCTGGCCTCCTCGGCCACCGTCCTCCTCGCTCAAGCAGCGGCCGGTTGACAGGCTACCAGCACCCAATGTCAGGCGGCTTTGCCCCTACAAACAAGGCCTCGCTCCCGGGACTTGGGTCGATAAGGCGGGCCCGCTATCATCGCTTGGCTTCGGGCATCCTGGGCTGGAGCGTCCAATCGGAGTCTGCCAAACCCACATCCATTGTCTGCTGCTCAACTAGGCCTTTGGCGCTAAGGGGAGAGAAGTTGATCCTCGTGTTTCCCGTCTCGCTCACCTCAATGTGAGGGGCAGGCGACCTTTCTCGCACGAATCGCACAAGTAGGGCGCGACGCTGCTGGCTGCTGCTGGCTGAGCCCCCGCCCATGTGTGTGTGTGCCACAAGTGCGGCGGCCGTCGGCTTTGCCGTCCGGATGGAGTACAGCAAAGGCCTGTACTCTATCCCGGTGTTCCCACGCCAATCTTTGGGCTTAGGGATCAGGTCAGGGGGAAAAAAAAGGAGTAGATCCAGGGAAGCTACGAGCCACTCTGTGGATCAAGGTGACATTCAAGGGGAAAGATAGATAGATAGCTGCTGGATGATGCTAGATCTTGAGCCTGTCGAGCCTCGAAACGCCCCACCTCGTCTCGAGCGCCTTGGTGCTGGACCGTGTTGATTGATGGAGCCAGAGGAACCCGGCCAGATCATCCGATGGGCGAGAGACTAGATGTGAGGAAGTTTGCAACTCTTGGCCCGGCGCCGGGGCCGTTCGTTGGGCTGGACGAACGAACGGGTGGCAGAAAGTCGTCGTCGTCGTCCAGGCATGCATGGCTGCAGCAAACGGGGACGATTCAGCAGCTTAGTCGGGTTTCTGTTTCTCCTGCCATGAATGGAGGCTGGTATCATGCGAAGAGTGGGATGTCTCTCGAGTGCTCGCCGAGCTGAGTGCAATCCGGGGCGTGCGGCCACCGAAGGAGACGTGCGAGAACGGCGGCCGCCGGTTTCCGCAGGGCTGTCTGTCACTGACCGGTTGGTTCCCTGCACGCCACTCTGCCTCCCTATTTCCACCACCTGCAGGACGTTAAGCAATCAGCGGCTGTCTCCGACGGCGCCATTTACGTACCGCTAGATGCAACCACCGCGCATGACCGCGAGAAAGGGTGACCGGGTTTCTGGTTATGGAAGATGACAGATACGCTTGCCCGAGGGGGAGAGGAACGCTAGTCATCGCCTCATCCTTTCTCCCGATCTGCAGCGAGGAAGGGCACAAACTTGCAATTGAATCTTTTGATCTCCGCTTCTAAAAGTTCACCCCCCCCCCCCCCCCCTCTCGCCATCCTTTTACATCTCCCCAGCAGCAAACGTTGCTTCCTTCTTCTCCTTCCTCTCCCTCTCCAGGAACCTCGCCCCCCGTCCAACAGCCCTGCTTCCCCCGGCGGTCTTCATCACCTTGCTCTCGAGGAAGCTGTGGACCTCCTCAAAGTAGCCCTTCTGGGCGACCGTGTCGTTGTGGGTCCCGTTCGGGAAGAGCTTGAACTGCGAGTTGCCCTTGCCCCAGCCGTGGGATCGACGCTGGGCGATCTTGTAGAGCTGGTGGAGCGGTCGCGGTCGTCAGCATCGGGTTCACATCATCGCGGGGCAGGAGAAAAGGGAGAGAGCGCGACGCACGTCCGCCATCTGCTGCTTCGGCACAATCTCGTCCTTGCCTCCGGAGAGGAAGAGCATCGGCAGGTCGCCCGGGACCGTCGCCAATCGCTCGGCCGAGGGCCAGATCTGGTGGAGGAGGAACGTGAGGAACGCGAGAGGCTTGACAAAGTGAGGGACGAGCGAGGGCATGTCGAGGAACGTGTTCTCGACGATGACGGCGGCGGGCTGGGGAAGGGGAGAGGTTGAGTAGACGTTAGAGCTACGCGATGGGAAGAGCGAACAAGAGGGAAAGGAAAGGGTCACTCACGACCTCGGGGTTGTCGGCGGCGAGGTTGATGGCGACGGCGCCTCCGAGAGACTGTCCGTAGAAGATCTAACGAGCGTGTATGAGCAAGTCAGTCAGTCTCTCTCTCTCTCTTTCTCTTCCTCTTTCAAGCACTACTCGACAGATGATACGACGCACAATCGGTGTCTTGCTAAGCTCGTTGTGGTTCGTCACAAAGTCGAGAGCCGTCTGCCCGTCGAGCTTGATGCCCTTCTCGTTCGGGGAACCTTCGGAGAGACCGTAACCGCGGTAGGAGAGCATGAGGCAGTTGAGCTTGAGCTGGGAGACGAAGACCTTGGCCACCTGGAGACGGTGGCCCATGTTGCCGGCGTTGGCGTGGAAGTAGATGACCGTAGGCCGGCGCTTGAACTATCGCATTGGAGGGGGGGGGGGTTAGCACGAGCTATGAATCTATCAGGAAGAACAGCATGACACCCACGTCAACACCCTGAGCAGTCATGAGGTACGTCTTGAGCTTGACGCCGTCCGGGGTCGTGAGCTCGGGCTCGGTGAACGCAAGGCCGTGCTTGTCGGGCTTGTCGACCGTCTCGCGCGATCCCTCGGGGTACTGGGCACTAGAGGAAACACGGGCGGGGAGTAAATCAGCGCCTGAGAAGGTGTGATGACAGGTCATCAGACGGGCGACGGGGTCGACAGGCTGATGAGGGAGGGGACGGGAGCGAAGGAGGAAGCCCCGACCGTCGACCTGTCGCTGCCACGTCGCCCGTTCCCAGCTCGTCAACCGAGAGAGCCCAGACCAAGCCCCCCTCTCCCCTGACAGCACCATCCCAGGTCGACCAAGCCTGCAGGCGGCCGGCCCGCCTGACCTGAACCCTCATCGGCCGGCGGCCGGCGCGTCCATCCCGTCCGTGCTCCTTCCCTCCCTCGCATGCCAGCGAAACCGCGTGCTCGCTCTTCTCTCCCCCGCCTTCTCCGTCAGCCGCCAGCAGGACTCACGGGTAGATAGCCTTCTCCTGCATGAACCAGATTCCGCAGAGCGTAAACCCGACGAAGAGAAGCGAGAGACCAAAGCCTGGAGCATCGCGGGTCAGCCTGGCTTGCTCCCATCTTGCCCTTTTCTCCGAAAGAAGACGCTTGGGGGCGGGGGGGGGGTGGAGGGGGAGAAGGGCCCGGCGGACGACGACGCACCGAGCTTGGCCACCATGCGGATGACGCCCCAGAAGGTGATGGACTGGATGTAGGAGAGAAGGCCCATGGCGACGCGACGGGCTGGGACGAGACGGACGGAGAAAGCGAGCTGGTAGTGGTCGATGGGGAAACGACCGGGATGGGAGCGAGCGAGCGACGCCGCGCGAGGACAGGCCCGCGCGGAGGCGAGCGCCATCAAGTGCTGCCGAGGGCGCCATGGGCGCGACATCGCTCCGTCGGGGATCTCGCGTGTCAGGCACGACCCATTTCCATACGTTGTCCGGCTGGGCCAGCCAGGGAGGAACCCTCAGGCCGCGCCTCGCTTGGCCCTCGTGCCGTCGAAGCACCCGGGCTTGTCGCCCGTCGGAGCGCGCGGGCTGCTTTGAAGAGTTGTCAATCATCGACGTCCGACTCCGCGAAGGCACATGGACATTCCAGGAGAGGCCCTTCCGATGTCCTGATTGATGGAGAAGTGGGTATCAGCAAGTCGGAGGCACAAGAGAGAGCAAGCGAGAACAGGTTACAATCTCCGCCGCAAGCTTGATCGCGCCGACCTACCATCATCTCCCACCCACTCACGGGGTGGGCTCGAACGCCATGGCCCCGCCGTAGCAGGAGGCGTTGAGGGTCGAGGAAGGCATCGTTGAGTAGAGCGCCGGTGATGGCTGGAATCAATAAGCTACACGAGCCTTTCTCTCGGCCCGGAAAAGACCTTCCTTAGAGCCGAGAGATAGAGACAAATTCCGTTTTCTTGCTCGTTCACATGGCCCAGCGAGCAAGGCTCCACCGGCGAACGAAGTGGAGATGGTGGGAAGCCAGCTGACATGGATGCCTCGGACGAACGAACACGCGGCGTCTGCATTCCGCTGAGACTTGCCCAGGGCAACGGGGAGGATCAAGGGAGGCTCAGGAGTAAGGAAAGAATATGGGCATGTGCGCGTTTTCCAAGTATGGGCCAAGGCCTGGAAGCGCACTCAGGACAACGAGTGAGTGAGGGCCTGAGATCGAGGCACGCCGGCATCGTCAATCACAGATACCTTCTTACTAGCCAGCGTACGAGACGTCTCGTGAACTGACTGTCCTCAAAGACTTCCGCTATCGACTTGCTCTCTCATCTCAAAGAAAGACAGAGAGACAAGGGGCCCGGTCTCGACTAAGGCGGCGAGAAGCCAGGTTACACAGCACAGCTTCTGACCCCCATCACGACTCTCATCTTTCTTTTTTTCCGATCTCACACGAAGGAGGGCAAGAAAAGATGGAAAGGCGCGATCTATAGATGTCTGACGAGTTTTTGTGTTTGTCTTCAAAGGAGAGAAGAACATCGAGGTGGATGGAGGAGGGCCCGGGGAGAAAGAGACAGAGAGAACGAGATGGCACGAAAACACAACGTAGGAATAAAAGAAGAACATCCTAGCAATGCAGTATTTACTTGCGGACAGGAGGGAGGGGAGCGAGTTCGAGGTCAGAGAAGTCAGTGGGGACACTGAGGATCCGGAGCGTGTTGGTGTGTCCGAGACCACCCTTCCAGCCCTGGACGGCGCTGTAACACGAGAACGGTTTATGAATCAGTCAAGGACCAGCAAGAGGGGAAAAGAGAGATGAGAGAGAAGGAGCGCACATGACGGTCTGGCCGGGCTTGATGACGCCGAGGGCGAGGGCCGACTTGAGACCGAACCGGATGCGGTTGTCGACGTCGGTCTGCCACTGCGAGGCGTCGATGCCGCGGGGCTCAGAGTACTGTAGTAAGCAATACGGTAGGGGGTGAAAAGGGGAGGGGGGGGGAGGAGGGGAGGCGTCAGTGGTGGCTCTCCGAAGCGGAAAGAGAACAAACGCCGACGACTCACCCAGAAAGGGTAGCAACCGCGGTGGAGGTGGATCTGGCGAGCAGTCTGCTCGTTCCTCGTGACAGTGAGGATGGGGACCTCAGGCTTGTACTTGGAGACGAGGCGGGCGGTGGCACCCGAGGTCGAAAGGACGAGGATGGCACCAGCGTCCTGCTCCATAGCGGCGGCGACCGCAGCGATGGCGAGGGTCTCAGCGGTGTCGGTCGGGCGGGGAGTGAGGTCGCGGAGGTCGTTGAAGAGCGGGCCGTAGGCAACCGAGCTCTCGGCGAGGAAGCACGTCTCGGCCATCATCTTGACAGCCTCGATGGGGTAGTTGCCCTTGGCCGTCTCTCCGGAGAGCATGACGCAGTCGGCACCGTCGAGGACGGCGTTGGCGACGTCCGAGACCTCGGCGCGGGTCGGGCGGGGGTTGTAGGTCATGGACTGGAGAGGTGAGAGAGGTAAGCGAGTCAGTCAAAAGGTCGACGGAGAAGAGGACCTGTGAGGGGCGTAGACCGACCTCGAGCATCTGGGTGGCGACAATGACGGGCTTGCCGGCAACGTTGCACTTGGCGATCATCATCTTCTGCGCCATGAAGACCTGGGACGAGGGGATCTCGATACCGAGGTCACCACGGGCGACCATGACTCCGTCGGCAACGGCGAGAATCTCGTCGAAGTTGACGACACCCTGCTCGTTCTCGATCTTGACAATGATCTTGATGTTGGCTCCCTCGGCGCCGAGGATCTCACTGAGAGGGCACATCGTCAGCCGAGGAACTGCTCCTCATCGACGACCGACAACACTCCCAGACTCACCGGATAGTGAGGACGTCGTGGGCCGAACGGATGAACGAAGCGAAGATCATGTCGACGCCGTTCTTGACTCCGAACGCAAGGTCCTTCTTGTCCTTCTCCGAGAGCGCGGGGAGGTCGACGGGCGTCTTGGGAAGGTTGACACCCTTGCGCGAGCAGAGCGCTCCGTTGTTGACGGCCTGGACGCGGAGCTTGTCGCCCTCGATGGAGAGGACCTTGAGGGAGAGGACTCCGTCGTCGACGAAGATGTACTTGCCCGGGGCGGTGACCTTGACAATGTTGGCGTAGTCAACGTACATGTACTCGGCCGAGCCGTTCTCGGCGTACGCGGGGTCCGTCGTGACCCAGAACTCGTGGCCGGCGGAGATCTTGACGTCGGTGTCGTTGGCCATGAGACCGGTGCGGATCTCGGGTCCCTTCTGCTCGATGCCAAAGATGCCAGTTCAGTGAGACAAAGCCGCGATGGTCGAAGAGAGCAAGCGTGGGACGAACGGTGTCCAGGGCGATGGCGAGGGGGCGACCGTCGGGGTTGGCGGCAACGGCGGCGCGGGCGTTGTCGATGACAGACTGGTGGTACTCGTACGAGCCGTGCGAGAAGTTCATGCGGACTAACGGAGAAAAGAGACAACGTCAGCGAGGTTGGTCGAAGAAGGAGTAAGGTCCGTGCGGCGGCCAGACAGGCTTCTCTCTTTCTCCCTCCCTGCTGAGACGCATCATGCGACCAGAAGGGGCAGGCAGCCTCGAAGCCACACTGGTGTGGAGGGTAATATGGGTGGGGGAATGACAGACACCAAGACGGATGGGGAAGAGACGAAAGGGAAGAGGGCGCGGCGGCCGGCCGAAAGAGAAGGGCGCGGGGCGTTTTTCGAAGACAGCAGAGGGAACGCACCGATGTTCATGCCGGCCTCGCGGAGCTCCTGGAGGCGCTGGGGGTTGTTGACCTTAGGGCCGATGGTGGCAATGATGGACGTCTTGCGGGCGAAGCGGTCCTCGTCCCGCATGGCGTTGAACCTGGAAGAAGGGGAGGGAGGGACGGGTCCATCGGGATCAGCGCGCGAGAAGCAAGATGACGGGAGGCAAGACCGCGCCGCCGCCTCGACCGGGGGACGCACGAGGTGTTGAGGGACGAGAGCCACTCGAGGGTGGAGACGTTGTTGTTCTGTTGGGGTGCGAGGTTCGGTCAGCCTCGGGCGGGCAAAGAGGCGGGAGGTGAGGGCAAGGGCTAAGCCAGCACGAGGCGGAGAGGTCCGACAAATGAGGTAGCGAGGAGAGCAGGGGATTCGTCGACGGGGCCACGTAGCGAGGGTCCTTGCGTCCATGCTCGGGTTCAAGCAAGACGACTGATGCACGAGAGGGCAGACGATGAGATGGCCTCCAGATAAGCCGGCCACGTTCGTTGGCTGGCGTCTTGGAGAGACGCGTCCCCAACGGATCGCTTCTCTCGCGAGCTGACGTCGCAGCGGCGGCGAGCGAGGCGCGGGGGGAGAGGGCATCGCATCGAGGGGGCCGGCGAGGGGGGATAGAGGAGGAGGGAGGGCAGGCTCGTGGCTGACCTTCTTCGAGACGGGCATGGTGAGGAGAGAGGGATGTAGGGGGGGGAGAAGAGGAGGGGGAGATGGGGGTTGAGGGGAGAGCAAAATGCAGTCGCTCTCGCTGGAGGGCGCAGGGAACGCTGCCGCCGGCCTGCGCAGGGCCATGCGTGGGCCAAGGCCACATCGCCTCGCCCCTCTGGCTTCCGTTTTCTGCATCTCCATCCGTCTCATGCTAGGCTCTCGTGTTCCGATGGACTCCTCGTGCCTCGCCGCCGGCCTCGACAGCGACTCGCCCACCCAGGCCGTCCGTCTCTCGCCCGTCTTGTTCCTCGCCGTCGTCGCAGAGCCCAGCCGACGCCTCGCCCCCGTTGGAGGCGAGCGTGGGGCTCCGTCGCTTGAAATTCCCTGGCTCCCCCAGTGCCGCCGGTACCAGCGGACTCAGTCCAAGCGTAGCCCAAGGATGGGACGACAAAAGACAGACAGCTCAGAGATAGGCACACCGCTGCTGACATACAAGGCACGGTCGTGTTCGTCCGACGCCCCGGGGTTGTGGGGCTCGGCTGCGGCTCGCTCTTTCGGAGCGAGCTCACTGGCGAGTGCTCGGCGTCGACGACGGCCGATGGTTCCCTCCCGTTCATCTCGGCGGGCAGGGAAGGGACATCGCCTCAGCTCTGCGAATGACGCGCGCACGAAGGCCTTCATGGGTGCAAACAGACCCCATTGGCGCTTGCTTCTGTGTCTTCTGACCACCGGATCACCCGCAACTGAAATGGACAACGCCCGTCGTACTGGGAGCGGACGGATGGGGAAGAGACCGCGCGTTCTTGCGCGCGCGCTCCCAAACGAGGTGGGAGGGGGAAAAACGAATGAGGAAAGAAAGAGGGGTTGATGCGTCTCAACCTGGAAGCAAAAAGTGAATTGAAGCAAGCCTCCCTTCGATATCCGGCTACCGCATCCTTTTATGATGGCCTTTTAATTTAGGTTTGTCTCTACCAGGTCGGACAAAGGGTTGGCATGCTTTTGTCGAACACATTGGTATAACTTTTTCCACGGTGTGTCATCCATCGTCTGAGTGGCGCAGTGGTTAGCGCAACTGCTTTACATCATCATGGTCCTTCTGTCTAAGAAAGACCTGGTCAACGAATCAACACGTTGACACTGTAGATCGCAGGCGGTCGTCGGTTCGAACCCGATCTCGGACAGTTTTGCATCTCTGAGATAATTTCTGCCGAGGCCCAAGAGAACAGAAAGGGCGAACTATTCTTCCGGAATTCGCGCAGCCGCGCCTGTGTCCGAATTGATGCGATACCGCAACGTAGGAGGGTCAAGAACATACGCCTGACTCGTGGTTTTTGGTCAAGTTCGGAATGATGGTGGATGAAACAAGTCGGCGGCGATCTCTTGTCTCGTCAGAGTTTATCTACGGTTCTCAAGGGCATCCAAAGCCATCGTCGCCCACTGCATGATATATCTCCCATATTATTCCTACATCCTAGCAGTCAGTCATCCGTCCGTTACTTGCAGACTCAGGCAACTCTCTCTTGATGGCAGCTTTCTCTTACCCCCTCTCTGTTGACACCCTCGCTCCCTCCTCCACCGCCGGCTTCCCGCCCAATCTACAACCGCCTCTCCCCCTCCTCCCAACTCCATTCGATGCCCTCTGCAGCAGAATCAATAACTCCGCTCCAAAAAGGCATGCCACGCTCCATCCCACTCACCCATCACCGTCTGGCCGCGGCAGTCTCGAACCCAGTCCCATTCACCCCCGAACTCTCGCAAAGAACCCACAGCCCCAAAGAGATGGGTCGCTCTCCCTCCTCCTCTCGACACAAGCGCAGCGTATAGCCTGCCGATGACGAGTGGGTCGAGGAACTTGGCGGTGTTTGGGAGGATGTCGAGGGCGGTGAGCGCGCGCGGGCTTTTTGCAGATGCGCGTTTCAGCTGAGAGAGAAAGGAAGAAGGGTCATGAACTGGAGAAGCGCTTTGGGACGAGCGAAATAAGACAGCTTTCAAGGTTGAGACCTCTCCTGAGCCGAGGAGGAAGAGGACGAATGCTTTTGTGGGCAAGAGGCGAGCGAGGCAGTTTCCCAAAGAAGAAAGAGGAAAAGAGACGGACCGGAGAGGATATCTCGTGGGAAACGGGCGAGGAAGACGAGGAAGAGAGAGAGGGCGTTGACGAGGACGGAGAAAAGGAGGAGGTCGACCTGTATACATGCGGGTCAGTGGCGGCTGTTCAGCAAGGGATGAGGGGAGGAACTTGTACATCGCACTGGTTCGCCTCGCCTCATCTGCTGGGTCTACATTGCCGCTCATTGACCCGTTGCTCTCTCCCCCCGAGCGATAGAGTAGCATCCCCTTCTGTAGTCCACCCTCCTGCACCTGTTTTATCCCTCCGAGAAGCAACTACCCTCCGGCCATATAGAAGACGAAAGTGGCCAGCCCGAGGAAGGACATTGCTCGGGAGAGTGTGGACCACACGTGCGTGTAGTTAGTTGTGCTATGAAAGAAAGCAGATGGTCAGCGACGAAGGCACATACCGATAAACGAAAAACACCAGTCGAGATCGTAGTGAAACATTTGGACGGAGACGAGACTCAATGAGTCAGCATGCGTAGGAGGAAGGAGCGAGCGGCTAACGCACCGGTCCGAGAGAAAAGGAGTGCGGTTGTGGCGATGAAGTCCATCTGTCCCCAGATGAACGAGGTTAAGTCAGACTTTAACAACGACGACGACGACGACGACCGCACCACCAGAAAGGTAGAAAAGAAACCCAGCACGCGAGACATAGCAGCTGCCGACGGTCTACATCGTCCTCGCACGTCGTTTGTGGGTTCAGCAAGCCCACAGGCTCTGGGAGCGAGAGGCTTCTCCTTCCAGGTCGACTTTCTTTGTATTATTTCCACTTCTTCCTCTGAGGGCTGGGAGGGCACGTTGAACGCCTCTAGGACAAAGAGTCCGGCGTAGGGAGAGGCGACGAGCGAGGGCAACAAATTCACGAGATCTGAGTGAAAGCGGGGTTGAGGGAATTAGAGAAATGAGTTGATGTGGCGCGCCGAAGAGTGGGCAGAGAGAAAGTAAACGTATTGGGATCTGGGAGCCCGTCATTACGACAAGTAACTGTGTCAGCCAATTTATTTCCTGGACAGAATCTTATAATGTTCGATAGACTACGTCAAGGCCAAGACGCGCGAGCGCTTCCAGTCTCGAGTACGCCGGCAGCTGCTTGTCCTCGAAAGATTTCGCAACGAAGAGCACCAGGAATAAGATTGACTGGGACGAGACAATAATGGTGGGCCAACTGAGGACGACGAGAGAGAGGCTGAACGCCTGGCTCTTGGACGAACTCGTTCCGTTGGAGGTGCTGCGCGTTCAGCAAACGCCCGCACAGGTATTCGGCATTTGGCGAAGAACACATAGGCAATGGGCGTTGCAGCCGTTGAGATGCTTCCAGCTAATGGAGTGCGATGAGAAGCTGCCTGTAGTGACCAGGGCTTGAGGCGTGAGTATTGTTCGAGAAATGACGTTAGCGAATGGGACGTGTCACTCAGAGAAGGGGGATGGATACCACATAGAGAATACCAGCCATGACAATGAGGGCAGGCATGAATGTTGTCCCTAGGGCTTCAATCTCAGCCTGCTAGATATAATCACTCGGCTCTAACGGGGGTCGACGGAGGTCTTCGAACGAAGCGCCAAATGGCAGGCCACTGTCGCTGGAAGGCGGCCGGTTATTTCAACAGATTATGATGTCTATCTTAACGACTCAGGCGCTCACTGCTCTCTTCCAAGAATGTAGAGCGAGCTCGATTCCATGAAGGCCAGGGCGGGCACACACAGAAATGAACAGCACAAGCCGACTGGTAAAACCCTTCCTTTTTCCTCCATTGCCGAGGCTGAATATTCTGCCAAAACTATTGTCTACACCGCCATTGGCTGTGTAAGTGGGAGCCATGCCAAAAATGTCGCGAGCGAGTGGGGTGATAGTATACGCGGGACAGGCTGTCCCATCGATTGCATTAACGTTGTCGGCGCCACTCCCGCCTCCTTAGAGAAGCCCGCGCACCCTCCTCTCGCCTTCCCCCCATCCAACACACACTCTCAGCTCACTTCACTCCACTCATTTCAGCTGCCGCCGCCTCTACTCTCGCATTCAAAGTTTAGAGCTAGAACCGGCGTTACTTCTCGGCCTGCTGCCCGCGCTAGTCGCGTCGTCACGTCATCGACGTGCTCACTGCTGCCCACCGCTCGCCATGGCCCTCCCCCGCATGCCTTCATTCTCCTCTGCAAAGGCCGCCACACGAAAGCCATTGCAGCATGAACATGCTCCCTCCTACGCACTCAGGCCTACTTCGACGGTTCACGGGGATGACGATGACGAGAGCGGCCGTTGTAGCAGGCCGCTGAAGAGTGACGACGCGCTAGACGGCGAAGACCTCGGCTCCGGTGACGACGACGCCAACGACGAGGCAAGCGAGCTATCCCACCTAGAGAAGGAGGTCAGCCTCGAAATAACGCTCGAACGCATCGGGATGGGGAGGTATCAATGGAGGCTTCTTGTAAGTCGGTCCGTGGAGTGGGATGATCCGGCCGCGGGCTCATCCATTCGACGTCTTGCCTTGAACACACTCTTCTAGTTTCTATGTGGCTTCGGCTGGTGAGTCCTTTTTTTATTACCATTTATAGTCTCGCAAGAATGCGAGGTGTGGCTTAGAAGGGCGGTTACTTCGGAAGTAGTTGGCGGGCTGTTTCTTTTACTCTTTACTCACATCATGCTCGCACCAGGCTCTGCGACAACATGTATCTTACCACGCTCGCCGTCATTCTTCCCCGAGTCGCGGACGAGTTCTCCCTGGCCCCAAAGACGATCGCCACGCTCTCATCAGCCATGATGTGTGAGTGCCTCCTGCCCCCGCCTCTCCCCTGCCACTAGCTAAGAAGCGCACCGCACAGGCGGCATGATGGTCGGCGCCATTAGCTGGGGGTGCTCGGCCGATCTCCTGGGAAGGACGATCCCTTTCAACATGACTCTCGCTCTCACGGGCATCTTTGGGGTCCTCTGCTCGTATGCTCAGTCCTTCGGCACCCTCCGCCTCGGGATCTTCTTTCTAGGAACGGCTGTTGGAGTCAGTAAAGATCAGTCCTTGTCCCTATGGAGCTCATGGTGACAATTTGATCTTGTCAACAGGGCAGCATGCCGACAGGTGAGGCTTGGTCTGCTTTGAATGGGGTCGCGGGGTTATGCTGAACCCGTCTCTTTTCTTGCAGATGGCACCATCTTTTTGGAAAACACTCCTAAGCGATCGCAGTACCTCCTCACGGGTCGGTTGCCTTCTTCGACCCTTTCCTCTCGCAGTACTTTACCTGATTCAGATCAACAGGCCTCTCTGTCTTCTTCTCTCTTGGAGCGACCGTCACCTCCATTCTCGCGCTCTCCATCATCCCTGCCAACTCCTGCCCCGAAGGACTGACAGCTTCCTCCTGCGACGTGGCAACTCAAAATCTCGGCTGGCGATGGCTGCTTCGCATCCTTGGCCTGCTCGTGTGTACTCATGCCAGCCAGCCAGCCGTAGTCTTCGACTGACCATGCTTCGTCCTCAGACTCTCCTCATGTGCATCGCTCGCCTCTTCCTCTTCCGTCTCCACGAGTCTCCACGGTTCCTCGTCAACGAAGGCCGTGCAGACGAGGCGCTTGCGGTCCTTCGTCGGATCGTTGCCTTTAACGATCGACGTCTCTCCCTCGATCTCGAGGACGTAGGCGGCGGGAGTAGAGCGTCCAGTGCTTTCACTCACACCCCCGTCCGAAATTCCCTCCCTTCCCCTGCAGCTTCCCCACAATCACCTCCCCCACGACGAGATCATTCCCCTTCAGCCGGAGCAGCCCAAGACTTAGACTACGGCACCTCCAGCCAAGCGACCTCCCGACCGGCAGAGAGTTTCCCGTTTCGGACACCGACGATGGAGCAGACGCATAACCTCATGCTCGATCTGCAAGAGTCCGTCGACGATGACGATGAAATTCGGCGCTTGACACCAATAGGCCGGCCCTCCTCTAGACCATCATTACGCCACTCGTGGATGGATGACCAGAGGCGGAGTAACCGCCATCCATACCCTCGCTCTGAAGAGTCGACGGAAGGCATTTACCGTACCAGTGGGCGGTTGTTCGGCGCTTTGACAGGCAAAATTGGGGAGATTTTTACGCCCAAGTGGCGGAGGACGACGGTGCTGATGTGGCTCATTTGGGGAGCGACGAGTCTCGGTGAGCTCCATTGCCGTGAGGAGGAAGGAAAACGACGGATAACTGACGAGGAGTTTGTCAGCCTACACCATGTTCAACGCCTTTCTGCCGTCTGTCCCCGCAACCTTCCTCCGAACACTCACGGACACTAAAAGCGATCTCCCGTCTTTCGCAGGATACTACTTGAGCAGCGCGTCGATCCCGCCTCTACAAAGGGCGGCCGCACCGAGTCTCTTGAAGAGCTTCTCCTCTACTCCCTCGCCGGCTGCCCCGGAGCACTCGTTCGTTCCCCTTTGCCTCTAGTCCTCTCTTGGCTCATCTGAAAGACCCTATCTCCAGCTCGGCGCGTACCTCATTGAGCGTCCGACCCTCGGCCGGCGCAAAACCCTCGCCCTCCTTACGCTCGCGACGGCGCTCGCCACGCTTGCCTTCTCCGGCGTCACGTCAAAGGCTGGCGTAATAGTCAGCTCGATGGCCATAAGTCTTGCTGGAACGGCCATGTACTCGTGCGTTTACTATTTATCTTGCATGTTTTCTAATAACCAACGACTGACGAGACCGATCATTTCGAACTAGCGTCCTCTACGGCATGTCCCCCGAGATGTACAGCACCTCCATTCGAGGCACCGCCACTGGTTCCGCGGCAGCCATCTCACGTCTGTTCGTGCTGTCCACTACTACTTTCTCACCCCCTTCCTTCAGTATGGACGATGACCTTCTCCCCAACCCCCCTTCAAAGCACGGGCATCGCCGCTCCCCTCCTCACAGGTTTCCTCCTCCCCATCGGGCCCTCACTAGCTCTCTGGGTCAGCGCAAGCGTGTTTGGCCTGTCGGCGGTATGCGCGTCGCTCTTACCCTTTGAGAGGGCCGAGGACGTCGAGGATGCTGCCGCCTCGTTTGGGGAGGGGGAGTGAGATTGCACACTGGGCCATCTTGTCTCTGAGCTTGCTCGCTGGAACAAGAAGGGAGGAAGACGGGGCAGATTTTTCTTCTTTCTTTTTGTCATTCACGACGAAGGACAGGAATCTATCATCGATTCAAATACTCCATTCCTTCCCCACCGACCTGACGTTTCAGCAAAAGAATGCTCGACGCAACCTCAATGCTTCTGCTGCTGCTCGTGAGACGGGGGCGCGAGGCCGAGCATCACGAGCATGGGGTCGACAAGCTCGAGCTCAGAGGTGCTACTGGGCGTGCCGGAGCTGTAGAGCTCTAGATTGAGGGTTCAGCATGGACTGGCGGACAAACGGTGGAAGAGGAGAGACGTACGACCACTCCCTGGTGACTCGGACGGCGACTGCCACCCAATCGCGTCGAACTCGGCTGCGTCTGATGTCAGCGTTAATACAAACAGAGCAAATGTGACAGGAAGCTCACCTCCGAAAAAGTCGACAGCATCAAGCCAGGGAAGTCCCGTGAGCGGAGAGCCGGAACCCAGCGGCTGCAAGGGCATCGCAAATGGAGCCGACCCCCCTTGCTCGCGCGATGCTGAGACCGGGTGTTGGTAGTGGCTGTCGTGGTGTTGCTGCTCGGTGGCGGGAAAAGAAAGTGCTCCTCCTCCGTGACCTCTATGATCCAGCTCGTAGTTCCAGCGAGCCGTGCGAATGAGAGGTCGGACCTCAAAGTCTCCGTCGTCTGAGGACCAGGTGGCGGCGCGGATCTTGGCTTCCGCGATTCGGCGTTCTCGTTCGGCGCGGCCGTTGAGAGATTCGGCTAAGTAGTCGACCCGTGGGGCGATGAGGACCTCAATGGTCTCGCTGAAAGAGGAAGAGGTTGTGAGATCAGGACTTCATAAAAGACTCGGAGGCGAGATAGCTTAACTAACATCCCGCGATTCATGGCGTGGTGCCTCGAGGTGAACTCGCTGAGAATAGACAGACAACGCTCGACGCCAGAGACCGCAATAGCCGGATCATTGACGAGACCGGTCTCACGAGCGCCCCACATAGCCACGAGCAGGATCATAGCAAAGACCTGCGGTGCAAGTTGGAATGGATCAGCTGCAAGGCGAAGAAACATGATCCTTTCAAAGTGAGGACGCACGTAGGACATATCCGCGTTGAGCGGGAGCACCTTTTCTCGTTGAAATGCGAGGTGTAGGGCCGCGGACCCGAAGTTGGCTGCATCGACGCATGTGGCGAACGCCTTGTTGGACAGCGAGATTGGATGCTCTGGAGACGGCAGGTAGGGGCGGTGGACCATTGCCTGCGAACAATTTTCAGCGGAGAGTCGGCGGATTAGAGAAGAAGAAGGAACGCACTCGGAGGCTGTGGTAACTGACGATAAGCTAGATTTGAGAGAGAATAAGTGTCAGCGCCGGCTCGCCGTCGAGAGGTCGAGAAGAGGACGGAACACACGAAGGTGCTCTGCCTGAACGAGATGGGGTCGGGATGGTTGATGTCCCAGTGAAGGCTGAGCGACAAAGCAACCACACGTCAGCGGCAGGCTCTTTTCTTTCGGCTCTTGATACAGCCATAGACTCACTGAGGTGGGATAGCTGCATGCCATGCCGTCAGTTCAGCATTAAGTTCCTTGACGGCCTCGCCCTGACCGCGCCACGACAGCCGGCAGAGATACTAAAGCAATGGCGTCAGGAAGAGCAGAGGGCTAGCGAACGAAGAGGAGAAGGGGCGAACCAAGCGGGAGAGTACAGACGTCTGGAGACGAGCGAGACGGATGAGATGAAGAAAGACCGAGATTCTGCTCGGTTGGTCCACGGGCTGCTGGAAGCTTTCACCCCGCGCGTTCGGCGCCCAGAACTCGTCGTCACACTCATGCGGGAGATCGGCGTCCAGGCTGGGATTGATGGGAGGAGATTAGCAAAAGAGACCCACGGCAGGGTAAACAATAAAGGGTGCTCACTTGGCCTCAGCGAGAGAGACGTGCCGACCCCAGACAGTCGCTCCAAAACGGTCATAAATATAGAGGCTGAAGAAGCGATGGTATGGGTCAGCAACGACTCGCAAGACGACATCAGTGAGAAAAACGCACCACCAGAATGCTCGCCGGAAAAGCTCGTTCTCGATTGGATCTGAGGATCGACGGACGCCGCGGCGGTGGATGCCGATATCCTGTAAGGGTGAGTGGAATTTTAAAAAAAACAGTATACCTAGCAGTCGAGCTAGCGGTAACGAACCTGAGCGTATTGAAGTCCCTCTGCAATTGCTATGGCAGCGGCGCACGGCTGAGAGGTCCTGCCGAGGAACTGCATGAGAAGCTGAAGAGCGGATGTTGAGTGACCTGCGTTAGACTCTGCTTGGGGAATGGCATGATGCGGTACTGCAGGAGTTTAGGACCTACCACCGCAACCTGGAGGTCGTACAGCTGTGTGGGCGCGCCACGGTGCCGGATGAGCCGTGTGAAGGCGTGGTAGAAGACCCAGCCAGAGGATTGCGCTGAGTAGAAAACAGAGCCAAGGAGGGTCAGGGAGTGATATAGAGGTTGCGCCAATTTGCGACGTTGCTGCTCACGTCCATAGGTTCCCCCATTTTTGCGAGGCGATCGCACACGCGTATCGCCTGAGTATGACGACGCCACGGCGAATATGAGCAAACAGATACGCGCAAAGCCGAGGTCGGACTCGTAGAGGTAGGAGGCATAGAGCCTGCCGACGCCAAGAGCAGTCAGAGGACATGCGTGACAATCTTTCAAACTCAGGCGGCTACGCACTGGTCGAACGTTCTCCGGTGAAAGAGGGGGAAGATGACGTTGACGTGTTGAAACTGAACAAAACGGGCCAAATCGTATAAGTGCGCAGTCTCAAAATCGAACTTCTACCTTGGCACGCACGTAGAGATCGATGAGTACGTGAGCCAGGTCATCGGCGGGCCAGCTGACGAGCGGGTCGAGCTGCTCGAGGACAGCACGGTCAGCATCGCTCAAGCCGATGCCATGCGGCTGTCGTGGAGGAAGTTGGAGCGGCGGTGTCGTCTCCCAGGGAGGGATCCGCCAATAGCTCTCGCGATGTAGTCCCGTGATAAGTTTGAGCTCTTCGTTGACTGGAGGAAACGTTGCATTAGCTTGTCGCTCTCGACTTGCGATGAGCATGCCGATGAGTTTGCTTACAGCGCGCCCCATTCTCCCGGTACTTGAGTCCGACGGCGATGTGAAGAATCGACAGCACGGAGGACCTGCCAAGATACCTGCGGAAGAGCATCTCGTCCTTGTGTTGCACTGTGAGAAAGTTGTGGATGACACGATCTTCGACCTGACGGTTAGGCGGCGACTCTGGGGCGATGCTCGTCCCCATTACAGGCTGAGCGCACGACGACGAAGCTTGAGCCAGAGAGGTTGGAACGGATGAAGATGTGACACTGCTTGGACGAGCAGGTGCAGGCGCTCGCGAGAGGTGTGCCGAGGCAGTCTCCTCCTTTAGCAATGGGAGCGGCGTGCCGACTGCGGGTTTGGCCCCCAGACTTGAGATAGTGTTCTCGCTGGCTGCCGGCCGTCTTGAGGTTGGAATAACAGAGGAAGCTCTATTTGGTAGGGTCGCAAGGTCGCCTTTGCCAGAGCTCGGTATGAAGAGTCCTCGTGATGGGACTGGGAAGTTGGCCCTCCGGCGATTGGCGAATTGGGCAGGGTTGAGTGGCGGACCGAAGAGAGTGGGAATATCGGCGTCCGGAAGGCGCTGGTTATGAGGGAATATCAGGACATGCCCTTGACGAAAGAGAGGCAAGTGTGCATGGGCGTGCCTCGGTAATGAACTGCAAGTGAGGTAAAGAGACTTTTCAGCGCCTTGTCTCTCTCGAGTCGCTTTTGGCAATCGGTCACGTACAGCTTCCAACGACCGGACTCGATATTCGAGGCTCTCGACGTAGCTGTTTGGGTAGGGCGATATTAGCCTCGTCTTGACTCTAGGTGAGATATCGAATGAGACGCACCCTTTCGGCGGCGCTCTCTTCGTGGACGTCTCATTGAAAGTGCATGTCGAGTTGATGAGCTGGCAGTTGCTGCATTCTGGATAGTGAAGCTCCCGTCGACGTCAGAGTGCAGCGAGCGAGGCGGGAGCGGCATGGGACAACGCACGGTTGTCAGGCCTCTCGGCAACATCACATCGTTGCTGGCACGGGTAGAACAAGTCAGTTGTTCCGCTCCGGGGAACAAGTCATTCTACTGAAGCCAGTTCACCTTGCGTCGACGGCACGTATCGCCTGAAGGCGTGCGAGGAATGCACGCACGCGAAGAGACCTCGGTCAGCGCCGCCTGCCGGCTTTTCCCCTCCTCACTTCTTCCGCTCGAGCGTCGTCGTCGCGCCCGGGAAGAGCGGCGTGGGACGCACATGCACGGTTGAGCTTGCGCTTCTTGCTTGCGCTTGAGGAAGCCGCTCCGGAGTCGTCGAAGCGGTCCTCGTCATCATCCGAGAAGCCATTGTCACTTGGGGCCATGGGAGCGAGGTGGAGAGTGTGTCGCCTCGTCTGTGTGCGGACGCCGCGGGAGGGAGGGCTCAGTGCAGAGAGCTTAAGTCGATCGGTCTCTCGGATATGCAGGCGGGCTCGAGCACACGCTTGCGAACAGTCGATAGTGGTGGTTAGCAGCGGCAAGCCGGCCGAGCGATAGAGGAGGTGCACCTCTCTCCCTCATTTCGCCTGAATCTGTCGTTCCTTGGAGACTCGATCCTCGGAGTTGGGCATTCATCCGATGTGACGGAGGCCGAACGCGGTCGTTCCCAACTGACTTCCCTCACCTGTTCGCATGACTCCACTGCCAGGATTGGCTGAGGCGGTGTAGGCCGCATTTTCATCCCTTGGAAGCTGTCACCTTTCTTGAGGCTCCCGCGCGTGCACATTCAGTCCGCAGCTTAGCGAGGGTCGGACTAGAGCGATTTGCGCCTGCCCAGCCACTTCGCTTTGTATCCGGTAGCAGTTGCATCCATCCTTTCAAGTCTTGATTTCTCAACCCCACAAACGATGCCGCTTTTAGCTCTAGAGTCTTCATTACCAAGCAACAGCTGAAGCTGCGAACCAATTCCTGCTGCCGATCGCGACCGAGGAGACGAGGGAACTTAGTGCATGATAGCGAATGATGCAGCACTCGCGCGCCCCTGATGATGTCCTGGTATTCAGAGGAACAAGAGGTTGGCACTTACTAAGCAGATTAGCGAAGATAGTGGCAAACTAAGTGAGTAGAGACTTAGGAGTGTGAGACATAAAACTCATCATGAGGTCGGACTGAGAGCTCCGACGCTGCCCTCCAGAGGTACAAATCATTTTCTGCACGTCACAGAGACAGGTACATGCTGACTCAGTACATGCATGAAACACCCAATAGATAATATGAATTTTACAGAACATTAATAATAACACATGCCGAGAAATAACAGACCCATCCCCTCAAAATGGTCGGAGGCCGTCCGTCGGCGGCCGCCCATGTGTTCAACATCCATCTCAGCCTGCTCCACATCTTCTGCCGAATAACATGTATATTAATCCCATTGTTCAAATTCTGTGCGTCGAGCGCCCAAACCTCCTTGCCATCCGGCGGTGGCGTCCTTAAAGATCAATGCTCGACGTCCTCTTTGTGTCTTCCTCCTCGACGCCATCGAACGTCACCCGCCAAAGCTGCGTCTGCGACCCACACCAGGTTGACGCCCGCGAAGGTCTCGCTGGTGCAACGCGTGTCCCGTTGCCCGGGGAGTGCGCCTCAGTGTTGCTACTGCAGGCCGAGATGCGATGGAACTCAAGCCAATGTTGAATGAGCACGCCAAAGACGACCAGGAAAATGGAAGGTTAGACGATGGCGACGATGACAAGAGCAGAGTCAGAAAGAGCGTGCTCACTCCGATGACCGTCAGGTCTCCAGTGACGGCTGAAACCGGAAGAGTCTTATCAGTGAGGCGATAAGAAGGGGACAAAAAGGCAGAGGAAGACTGATGGGAGATGGTCTAGAAAGTAGGGCACATAGTCAGTGACTGAGTGCGCAAACAGAGTGTGGCGGGGGAGAGACGAGACTCACCGTCGAGGCGGTATAGAGGTAGGTCTGTGGCAGGATGCAGTAAATTATTGCCTTCTATACTATACACCTGGCCGGGACTATGACAGAGTACCCTACTGGTGACGCAATTGAGGAGTGGCCAGTTGAGCCCGGAAACGGCGGTCGACCATGGCAAGATGCACCCGCACTGAAAAACGCGATAGTAAAACAGCTCCGGAGGGTCCAGGTAGGACAATGAGGAAGGCGGTGAGAAGTTCACTGTCGGTAACTCTAGTAAGTCTCTTCTTGGCCGCAAGGATCACGACGAGAAGCTAGGGAAAAGGTGAGGATCGAAGACGAGGAATAAGAGGAGAAGGGATAAGAGGTATCCAAGCTATCAAATATGTAAGAGGGAGGGGTAAAAGGAAGTGGCAACTCCCCAGAGAACGACACAGAGGGCAGCACTCAACAATCCCGCACTCGCACCAACGCAGATTGCCGCATAGACGTAAGACAGGTCAAAAGGGACCTCGCCGTCGAGGATGCAAAGCGTCTTCTCGCGACGAATCTGGCGAATGCGAATGTGAGAAGGAGCCAGGTTTGAAGACGGTCACAAAATTCGGATGGCACGATGACCCTTTTCAACTGACGGAGGGCGAAGATGCACACCCGAGAGAGCAAGGAGCAATCATGCGACCAGCGGGGCCGAAGTCGACAAGGAGAGGAAAAGACAGGCAGAGATTCACACTCGAGCTCGATGACGAGGGGCGCTCGCGCAAAGTAGTCTCATGCCAGCTAAACCCTCCTTTAGCTTCCCTCTTCTCTTCCCGCGGATGTTTCATCCATCGCAGTCTATTATTGTCCTTCAGTGTTTTGAAGCACCTCTTTCTCTGGTCGGAGCGCCTCCCCGCCATGAGTGGAAGGTGTTTGACTCACGAGTTGAACTGTCTGGTGGCTGTCTAGCCGAGCGCATCCAAGACTGATTCTCAGTCGATCGAAGAAGGCGCTGCTGTTAGGGGTCACGTGTATGCTGTCATCGTTCGAAGGGGATTGTGTGTGGGGGGAGGGGGGATATATGGCTTGTGGCAAAATCTGAATTCTGAGCAGATAAGTGCAAAGAGACAGGACGCAGAGAGCAAAGCTTGACAGCAGTTAACGTCTCCAGCAGGAAGGAGCGCCACACAGACGACATTGATGAACATTTCTCACTGTGACACATCCACGCGCGCACGTCACTAGCGGAGCGGGCTTCGTATTGGCCCTCTCAACGCTTAGGCCTCTCCCATCCTTCTTCGTGCAGCGACGACCCGGGAGGTAAAAACATACCGTCTCCGGCTGTATGCGCACGCTCGCATGCGCTCTTAAAGTCCAGGGTGAACTGCATACTTGAACCTGTTGAGTTGCTCAGGGGTCGGCAAGAGTCTAGGGGGGACTCTCGGCTGGTCCCGGGAGGACGGGAAGAGGACAAGCGCGTGATTTAGACAGGGAAGAGGACAGGAAAGGTTGCATAGACTCGAGATCGAGATCAGCGAGGGGCAGAAAGCAGTGATAGTGGTATCTTGATGAGCCATATGAGACGACCTAGACCAGAACGCTCGAAAGGCGGATGCGCATGGCCAGAACAGGCACCCTTGCTCTTCGGATACCGTGGAAATTTGTACGTAACGGCGACACCTCCACAGGCGACTGATGGTGGATCCGGCTTCTGCCAGATCTTGATTCTTGAGAGGTCCTTCTGCAACATTCGATCCAAACTCAGGGTCCAGGCCGTTAAAGGCGCGTTGTCGAAGCCGATAGTCTCAAGGATGCTCCACTACGCCATGACTTGGCCTTCGGGTATTGTGAGAAGGGATACGCGCGTGCAGCAGAAGCACTTGGACAAATTTCAGCTAGCTTCAACGCGCTTACTGATGGCCAACCAGCGGAAAGCGCAAGCCCAATGAACCTTGACTGCTAGCTTTCATCTCCGGGGCAGGATTTATTTTGAAAGCGGCTCGAGGTTGGCAACACGATCTGAGCAGGAACTGGGATCTCAGAAGATTGCTGCGCGGTCGTCGATTATTGACGACCGCAGACGATGATAAACGCTGTCGGGATGTCGCCCATTTTACTTAATGGCTCAGGCCATGTCAGCAGATTGTTGCCACCACGATGCTCGAGGCTGTTCCATCATCGTATGTCTACGCGCGCACAAAGGCAAGCGCAACTTGCGCAAGTCTTCCTGATTCGGCGCTGCCTCTCATCTCATCCTACTGACCTGCCCCGTATGTTTCTCCTTGCTGCTACTGGCCAAGTTACAAGACCCTACCCTGCGCTCACAGCGGTTCCATTCCCGCCAGTCTATTTCGGAAACTCCTCACTCCTAGAACGGCTGTCTGCTTCCTCCCTTGCCCGAGCCCGCGCCAGTCACCTATCCTCGACGACCACCGACCTTTCAACCCTCTCGCTCCTCCCCTCAGCAGCTCGCGACCTTCGCTTACTCTCAAGTCCAAAAGCCGCCTCTTTCTCTCTCTTGCTGGGTCCTTCTTCAACCTAGCGACCCTCGCGCACCCCTTCTTCCCCCATGTCCTCGGCGATGGAGTCGGCGGCAGCGGCGGCTGTCGACAGCTGGGCCACGTCGGATCCATACCTACCGTTCAAGCCGTGAGTGGGCTACTCTATCTCTCTCTATGGAGCTCGACGTGTCCATGATCTCCAAGGCCATGAACTCTGACCTGTCTCCCCCCGATCAATGCGTATGCCCCCCCGCTCTCCGACCTCTAGCCTGTTCGCTTACTCATACGCGACCCAGCTCGTCCTCAATGGCATAATTCTTGCGCTCCTCACCGTGCTCCTTATCCACCTCCTTTTCACGTCGCAATACCACTACCCGCTCGCGAGACTCAACTACATCCTCCAGGTTTCGGGCGTCGCGGTCACGCTGACAGCCGTCGGGGCAACGATGCTTGTCATCTTGAAGGTCGGGGCGTCGGAGACGAATACGTGGCCGTGAGTGGCTCCCTCATAGTGTCAAGTGGGAAGAGGATGGGATGAGATAGAGGTGGTAGTTGACGACCAGCGCGGGTTCCCCCGACGAGACGACAAGTGATGAGTGAACTGACGAGTGAAGCTCTCTCTTAGGTACATGACGGACTTTATCTACGTTGACGTGCCCCGTCCAAGCTGGGATGAGGCCCAGCTTATCGCATGGTACTGCATGGAGGCCATCTCAAGCGCCATTGTCCAGGTGCGTCGCGTCTAGTCGAGTCGATTCGAACGCGTCTCACCCTCCACACCTCGCCTCTCTTGACTTACGTGACAACTCGCCTCGGCCATCCAAGATCACTCATATCCAGTTTCTCACTCTCCTCTATCCCTCAGCCCTCGAAGCTCGACTCATCTTCGGTCTCCTTGGGCCCATCGCCTTAGCTTCGGCCGCCATGACCTTTACGGGTCTCTCATCCGGCAAGACCGTCCAGTACGGTCTAATACTCCGCAACATCTGCAACTCGACGTTATCCCTCCTCTTCACGTCCGCACTCTTTCTGTGGGGATTCTATGTCAACCGACGGAGAGCGTGGAGGACTGACGGAGGAACAGCAGCGTTTGGGGCTGGGGCGCTGGTGTTGGCTGTGTCGAGCACGGCGGTGAATTTTTTGGAGGTGAAGGTGGATAGGTTGAGTTGGTTGCAACATCTGCTGTGGTCAATTATACTGTGGCAGAGCTGGTTGGGCTGGTGGTGGTGGGTTGGGTCGGGGATGGGCATTGGGGAGGTCGAGGTAAGAGCGAAGGCGTGGCTGATCAGCTTGCTTACTCACTCGAAGACTGAACCTCACTCGCTCTCATCCAGGACATGATGGAGAAGGAGCACCGTCGCGCCAAGAAGATCGAGCGCCGTCGACGGAAACAAGAATCCAGAGCCAACGCCCGTTCTGAGCGCGATCGCAAACAGCATCAGCAGCATTCCGACGTTGGCGGTGGAGGAGGCAGTGTTTCCGTAAACGGGTCCTCGACGGGCACAGTGAGCGCCACCTGGGCGGGGCTCACCCGCTCGCTGTCGGCCAGTCGGAGGCGAAATCGGTCAGGGACGTCGACAGGCGGTGCACACCACCAGGTATCGTTCCAGACAATGAGGGGCGAGGATGAAGGAGGAGGAACCAGCGAAGGCGATGGCAGGTCGGCGCCTATCGAGCTAGCGAATTTGCGGAAAAGGACGCACGAGCATGGGGAGACGATTCCAGATGCGGATCGAGAGCGAGACATTACGCTGCCTCATCCAGTTACTTCGCCTCGACGAGGAGCAGGCGGAGGAGGTATCGGTGGTAGTTCCAGCGGCAGCGGCGAGACAGGGACACCCCCAGCAGCGTCCTCAACGGGTCTCTCTCAGTCCTCCTCCTCCATCTCCTCATCCGGGACGATTTCCACTCTTCACATGCCGCGCTCGTTCGGCCAATTTGTTGCTTTCCCAGTGACGCTCATCAACCACTATGTCGTTCGCCTTGGCCGCGCCCACGACGAGGCCGCTAAGCGCAAGGCCGAGGAGCGCCGCGCAGCTGTCGTTGTTGCGGGTGGGGATGGGTGGGGGCTGGGTGCATTCGGCGTGCGCGAGGCGAGAGATGGGCAGGGGAGGTTGAGAGAGGCGAGGAGGGAGCTGAGGCAGGGAATGTTGACGGCGGAAAGGAGCGAGGGCGAGGAAGAAGTGGACGGGGATGTGAAGGACGAGGATGAGGAGGGGGAGTGGGTTGACGAGGAGACGACAACGACGAGGGCGGCGGGACGGAGACCTCCTCCTTTGGGGACTACTCATGGGTCGTCACGAAGCGGAGATAATGCCCGGAGACTTGGTTCGCGAGCGGCTTCGTCGAGGCCGGTACCGAGCGATTCGAGCGACCCGCGAAGTGGTGGGTGGAGCTGGTGGGGACCTCTGAGTGAGTGTCGGATAAGGCCTTGAACAGGGATACTCTGCTGATGTCCTCTTCGTTTCTTGGAACAGAGAAATGGCGGCTTCAAGACCGGACCCAATATTGAGCGCGTGCCTTCTTTCTTTCATACCCTCTTCTTGCTCGTTGCCCCCAGCCCCCATATCGTCTGTCGCACAATCTTTCTGTTGTACAGCTAGCTACCTTCGTTCCTGCCGTCCTTGATGGAATTCTCGATCTCTCATATTAATGACGCTGGGTCCCTTCATGGTTATGGTTGAGGCGACGCGAGAGGGACTTGAAGTCTTAGTCGCTCCGCCGCGGAGCCGCCGCCGACAGTCGCCGCCGTCTTTCCTTCAGCCCGCCGCCTTTCCCTCTTCCCTCAACCTCATCCCCCCTCCTCCCCCATCACTCGTCATCGCTCAGCCCCGATGGCCTCTGACACAGCCACCGCCACCCCGCCCGACGCCGCTCCCACCTGGGGCAGGGGTAAGTCCCATCCAGTCTCCCGCCCGTGGTTGACCGACGGGCGACGCTGCCTCTCCCACTATTTCGCTCTTTCGCTCTCATCCGGCAGAAGACGCCCCCTCTTCACTCCCCTCATCCTTGTTTGAAGGCTGACGCGCCTCCATCCATCCAGTGCTTATTGCCGGAGGGACCGACTGGTTCGTATCTTCTCCCTCCATTTGCGTGCTCATCTGGATGGATGGGGCCTTTGGTTTCCCTCCTCTCATTGTCTACCTCGAGTCTCACCCTCCCTTCTCCCCGTCTGTCCTGTCAATCTCAGGCCCAATCTGGGCAAAGCCAAGGGCAAAGGAAGCGGCAAGCCCGCCGATGCGTATGTCTTCTCCCTTTCTCGCTTGTTCGCTTGCACAGTAGGAGCCTTGCCGTGGCCCGACATCTGTCCATCCACTCTTCCTTAGGACAACTTTGCGATGTCAGCTTCGCGTTCTCCTCGAGACGTGTCTCGTTCATCCCAGCCCTCATTTTCTCACGATTTGCGGGCTCTCACTCCGACGAGCGTCGCACCGTTCTATCGTTGATCGATCAGACGCGCGGCCGCCCATGGCGGGTCTACTCTCTCGTCTACGCACCCGCGCGAGCCAAGCGCGAGCCAACCTTGTCATACTATATCTTTCGGATCCGGAGGAGGAAGGACAGGCACGTCAGAGACTTGCCCAGTCGCCCCCGTCCCGGAACGATATCAGACGCTATCTCGCCACGTTTATCTTCCTGAGCCTCCTCAGTCTTTTCTCTCCCTCGCTTGATTGACCCCTGGCTTCCCTCTTCGTCAACTTAGATCGCCAGACCTCCTTACCCCCCACATCCTTCGCTCGCTCTGCAACGTCCAGATCCAATCGATCCACGGCTCGTGTAACTCCACAGCATTTGTCTGCCTCGACAGTGAGTCGCCGGATCTTCCCTCTCCTTGCCTAGATCACTCCTCCCATCATCCACTCACTCACCGTGCTTGCACCTACAGCTGATGGCCACGCCCACATCTTCGGCCGTACCCCCCTCCCTTTCAACGGCAAATCCGACTCCCGCCCGCTCGCCTCCGAAACATCCCCGCTTCACGTTTCCCCCTCACGAGACCTACCTGGCGCTTCTCCTTCCACGAAATTGATCACGGCGTTTTTGGGAAGGAACACGGTCTTCCTTGTTGGGAGCGATGGGAAGTGCTGGGCGACGGGGGAAAATAAGGTGGGCCAAGTCGGCGTGGGGAGGAGGAGTGAGCTGGTGGAGGGGTGGGAGAGGATTGTGATAATGGGTGAGGATGGGGACGAGGAGGGGAAGGAGGTAGAGATTGTGGGAGGGAGTGCGGGGGTGGGGTTCTCGATTCTGCTGTCGAAGGAAGGCAAGGGTGAGCACGCAGACGAGGGAGAGAAGAAGCTGGAAGGGCTAAGCTGAACTCTCTTCTTCTCAGTCTATGCCACAGGTTCCTGCGAGCATGTGCGTCCTGTCTTTTCTACCCTTACAGCTCCTTTTTACTCACTGTCTCCTTTTTCCTCCTCAGGGTCAGCTCGGTAACGGCCGCACGGGCGAGCACATCGTCTCGGCAGGCAAGAGCGGCTTTGAATCGATCACCCGGCCGACCGAAGTCAAGGCGGACACCATCGCTGGCAAGAAGATCGTCCAGGTCGCGTGTGGAAACTCACACAGTGAGTGCGACTCTCTTCCATTTGTGCTGGCTGCTCGCTGACCAGAAACTGGGAAATCAAGCTCTGGCGCTCGACTCTGAAGGGTGCGCCCCCGCCCACATGCATTGATCGACGGTGAATTGTTGATTGACCGCCCTGCTACCTCGCTCCATCTCGCTCTACAGCATGGTCTACTGCTGGGGTTACGGCGGCTACTGCCGAATGGGTATGCAACACCAGAATGATATTATGACACCCAAGATCGTCCCGAGGGTCAGTGGCCCTCTTGTTCTGTTTTCCTTGAACATTTACTCATGCTTGCTATCTTTACACCAGTTCGCCAACGTCAATCCTGCGATGAGGGCCAAGTTTGTCTCGGTGCGTCTGCACCTGCTACGGTTTGTTCTGTCTTCACTTCGTTGACTTCTTGTCGGCTTGTCAGTGTGGACCCTCTAGCTCGGTGCGCTCTCCCCCGTTGACGCTGAACGAGAACCTAGTGCTGAACTTCGGCGTCCTTCCAGAGCGTCATTGACAACCAGTCGATGTACTATGTTGCGGGCAAGTGGAAGAATTCTGGCGACGGCTCTGGCGGCAGCCCTTATTCGACGTTCAAATACCTCGCCGAAATCATGTCGTGCCGGCTCTCCAAGCTCTCCTCGGGCAACGTGACGCACTTTGCGCTCGCCGTCGATGACAACAACAAAGACGCAACTCTCACGATAGGATGGGGCCAGAACGCGGCAAATGGAGGTGGGTCGTCAGCGCTCTTCACGCACACCGTTGAGCCGTGCTGATGCGCTTCATTTGGGCTCGGACAGAACTCGCTGCGGGCGACAACCAGCCAAAATCCGCGACCAAGCCCATGAAGATCCAGCCTCTTGACGGCCTGAAGATCTACGAGTGCGCCTCCTCTTCTTCCACCTCGTGTCTTCTCTCACTTTGACTCACACCGACCTCGCAGTGTCGCCGCCGGAGCGCACACGACCCTCTTTCTCGCAAAACCCTCCGACACGTACGCTGAGCTCCCACGCCACCCAGCGATTGAGGACGACGGCGACCCGTGCTCTGTGTGCCATGCTGAGAGGCCATCGCCGCTGGGGAGCGAGGAGGAGATGGAGAGCCCGTTGGCTTGTGATATGGTGCGTCCAAACTATGGCGGAACGGGAGAACGAGAGAAAAAGGGAGAGAGAGAGGACTGAAGTGCGTGTGTACAGTGCGAATCTACGTACCACATCGGATGCCTCAACCCGCCACTGGACAAGGTCCCCGAGGAGCCCGAGTGGTTCTGCCCTGGATGTGTCGAGCCCAAGCACGTGAAGGAGGCCAAACACAAGGGGTCGTCGACGAAGCGTAAGGCAGAGGATGGCGAGGCGAAGGGTGAGTTAGCGCTTTTGGGCGTGAGGATGGTTGGATTGCGTGTCGCTGCTGACCTCATTCGAGATGTAGGCGGCAAAAAGCAGAAATGATGGAGCGCGAAAAAGGAAAGGAGAGGGTGGAGAGATCGATCTCGCCTCCCTCCGCAACCGATCCAACTTTTTTTTTTTTTTTTTTCTTTTTTCATATCTTCTCTTGTGGGAAACCAAAGCGGTCACGCTACACTCTGTATGGATGAATCATGTTGTGGATGGACTGCAGAAGAGCCATGAGATCTGATGAGGAGACATGTAAGGGAGGCAAGGACAAGGAGAGAAGAACACAAGAGGTGGGAGAGAGGCAAAGCATGCAGACGAGATAGACAAGAGGAAGGGAAGGAGCAATGAAGACAAATGAAAGACCGTTCAAATCCTCTTGCCCTGCCGCCGAGTCGCTTTGCCGGCAGCCCGAATGGCGTCGGCCGAGGCGGCCTTCTGGGCCTGCTTCTTCTCCTCCTTCTGGATGAGCTTCCGTTTCCGCTCGAGGTTGGCCTTCTCGGCCTCCTTGGCGGCGTTCGAGTACTCCATCCTGGGAAAGCGAGTCTCGTCAGTATGCGGTGCAGTCTCACTAATCGTCAACGGGAGAGAGAGCGCGACTCACTTCTCGTAGAGCTTCTTCTGCTTGTTCGACATCATGATGCGCCGGAGGTCCTCCTCCTCCCCAGCCGCAGCCGCCGCCTTGCCCTTCTTTCCTTTAGCCGTCGCCGAGGGAGGCGCGATCTTGCCGGCTTTGACCGCCTCCTTGGTTGCCTTGGCGAGCGAGGCCTCAAACTCTTCCATGGGCGTGCCGAGCTGCTCGGCCTCGAGTTCGGCGGCGTGGACGAGGAGCTCGTTCGAGGGGTCAAGCGAGGCAGCCGTAAGCGCTGGCGGGTAGGTCGGGGCGGAGGCACCCTCCATGGCGTCGTCCTCGTTCTCGCCGTCCTCGCTCTCCGAGTCGTCCTCCTCAACGGCCTCCTCAGCAGCAGCGCCGTCCTCAGCCTCAGCACCAGCGTTCCGCGAGTCGCTCGCGAACGCTCCCCGACCATCGCCCTTGCCAAAGGGACTCAGATGAGGCGGGAGGACTTTGCCTGGTCCGTACTCTTCCGTAGGAAGGAGCCTTCCCTCGTTGGCGCAGTCGACGGCCCACTGAGGCTGGACAAACGCCCGCTTGTCCTCCCCAGCACCGGCCTGAGCTCCGCCGCCCTCGGCCCAGACGAACTCGCCCGAGGGAAGCGTCGGTCGGTCAACGATGACGTGCGTGATGGCCGGGTCCGAAGGGTCCGTGAAGTCGGCTCCGGCTCCAAGAGTAGCGGCATCCCACCCGACGCGGGCGGCGCCGAAGGAGCGGAGGACAAACTCAAGCGTCTGGCGGGAGACCTCGCGAGAGATGTAGAAGGTGTACGGGGAGAAGAGGGAGGAGGTGGCCGAAGTGGAGGCCGAGGAGGAGAGGGAGGCGAACGTCGGAAGAGCGGCGGAGGAGGCATCCTCGTTGGCCGTCTTCGAAGGCTGGACGACGAAGTCCTCGGTCGCGTCCTCCTCAACGGCAGCGGATGTGGACACAGCAGTAGTGGCGTCAACCTCCATCTCGTCAGCAGCAGCGCCAGAAGCCTCGATGGACTTGATGCCCTTCTTGACGTCCCGGCCGGTGACCTTCTTCTTCTCGCTAGCGTCGAGTGCGGCAGCCGAGGCGACCTGCTCGGCGGATGCCGCCTTGGGCTTTTCAGTAAGGACAAACGCGCCGTACCCGGCGCCAGCCTCGTCCTTCTCCTGGTCAAGCGGGGGAGGGTAGACAAGGTTGATATCGGTGTAGAGCTTGAAGAGGACGAAGCCGAGGACCGTCTGGTGGAGCTCGAGGAAGGTGAGGAGGATGCGGAAGTCGACGTCCGTGGGGACCTAAAAAGCGGCGAGGCAGCGTTAGAACATGCGTATGGAAAGTAGCAGCGGAGAGTTAGCGACCCGCCCCACTCACGTGCTGGTTGAAACCGTAGCCCTCAAGCCAGGTGATCTTCTCGCCGGCGATCTCGACCTGGTAGTAGACACCTTTGATGGAGAAGAAGACCTTGCGGAGGCAACGGCTCTTCATGACGTAGAGCTTCCACTCGGCCATGAGCCGAGCGCAATTGGCCGGGAGCGTTGCGGGGAGCGTTGACGTCGGCGTCGGCGTCGTCGGAAGGAGCGCAAAGAGCGAGAGGAGCGACAGCGCGTCGGGCAGATCACGGAGGGCGTCAGGGAAGGTCGGGTACCTGTGGGAAGAGACAGTGGCAGGCGTCGAGGTCAGTGCGAACTCGGAAACTTGAGAGAGCGAGCCTGGTTCGACGCGCACCTCTCCTTGAGGATGTGGTCGAGCCTGTAGACGGGCCGCCTCTCCTCGAGACCCTTGGCGAGACCCCACTCGCCACGGCCGATAGCGCGGGAGAGCTTCTTGGCGAAGGCCTTGTGCTCTCGAAGCTTCTGGAGAACGGGCTCGTGGAGCAGGTACTGGATGTCCTTCGCGTAGTAGAACGACGCCGGGGCGGACGAGCCCTTGTTGGCGCGCTTGGCCGACGTCGGAACACGCGGGAAGATACCCTTGAGAATACACAGCCGGCGGAAGTCGGAGAGCGAGCATTGGAGCTAGAGGTGGGCAGGACGCGCGGGTGTGGGTGGGGGATGATCAGACAACCTGTCAGGACGTGACGATGGGGAGCCCTCCATTGACAACAGGACAAGGACATACCTTCTTGAGCGCCTGGTTCCTCGTGATGTAATTCTTGGCGGCTGTGGGCGTCGAGGAGGACGATGGAAACATCGGAAGCGGCCGTCAGGATCGTGCGCAAGTTCTTGCTTGAGAGAGCACGCATCGGCCAGTCTCCCGGAAGAAGCGAGGGAGCAAGACGGACCTCCGGCCTTTCCCTTCTCCTTAATGCGAGCCATGGCTGGGGTGAGTGAGGGGGATGAGAGGGGTGATGTGGGGGGGGGGGGGGAAGGTGGTGGTGGTCGAGAGAGGCAAGGGGGATGGTTAAGGGAAGCCGCCAAAACCCTCGACAAGCGCGTACGGACCTTCGGACCCATCGAAATTTCAGCGAGTGCTCTTTTTCCCAATTTCTTTCTTCGTCTTCGATCTCCAGGGTTGCTTTTGACAGAGTGACAGCTGATGAGCTTTGATTCTTTGAGACAAAAAACTTCTTATTTCTTTCGCCTGATGGCATTCGCGCTCTCTTCGCGCGCGCGTGGCATTTCGCCTCAACATCGCGCCAACACCTCAACGTCTCACTCATGACCTAGTGTTTGGGCTGCTCGCTTCTTGGCATTTGCCGAGACTTTCTTTGGCGATATGAGCAGTTTCTTCTCGGCCACCTTGCCACTCAGTCGCGCGCCGAGGCTGAGGGCGGACGAAGCCGAAGTGCTTAATCCACCCATCTCGACCCATTCTTTTTCCACCCCAAACACCGTCAACTCCGTTCAACTGGCCCGTCACCCCAACTGCATTTTTTCAGTGCCTTCCTGACACTTGTTCTTCTCCCTTTCACGATCGGCCAGAACACCTCTTGCACCTCTCTCTCGCCTTCATGACGGTCCTCTTTCCACTCCAGCACCCTCACCTCCATCAACTTCAAGTCTATCAAGCCACAGCAGGCTCGCACGGCCGATGACTCGTCTCTTTTTCACCGCTCAGTGGCTCTCTCACTCTTGAACGTCTCGTCTCTTGCCTCTGGCTCATATATGGGCAGCATTCATGTGATGCTCCACGACGGCTCGATCCTCATCGACAGACGGCGTTGGAGATGCCGCCGTCTACTCGCTCGGGAACGGCCAGAGACGTGCCGACGATGCCGTCGCTGCTTAGATGTAGAAGCTTACGGCGAGTCTCGGAGTATGGGCTGTGGCATGTCCATCAGATGGCGCCATCGATGTTTGATGGTACTTGATTCGCTTAGGTCCAAGATCCGAGCCGAACAAGGCTGCTATCGAGCTTGTCAGGTAGTACTGTCCGTCTACTTCTTGCTCATGTATCGTCCTGGACGTAGAGTGAAGGATCATTGTTCGCAATAAAAAGTGGCAGCCCGAGCAGCCGTCGAGGACCAAGTTTATCCGTTGTCGGATGAGCTATCACAGGAACACTCTTGCCACTCCTCGAGTACTCACCTCCAACTCGTATGGTAGGTACCCTTTGAGGGTATTACCAGTACGTTGATCATGCGGTGGCATCTTCATGGTGCTGACTCACCATCGTAGACCAGGAAACCTTCCAACATATCTCATCCGTTCTCTCCCTCTCTCATCTGTCACAATGTTATCTCTATGACTCTTATCAAGCAACCCAGCCTACGAGCGGCACTACGTGAGCCTAGGAGAGTCCACCGAGGCCTGCGTCAGCGACTCATCGATGAGCTGGTGGCCAAGATCTAAGAGCTCGGCCCCGAAAACGTCGCCACCTTCTTCGCCGAACCTTTGGTGCGTCTATCTCTGGCCTCTGCCACACCACAAACTCACCTGTGGCTAACCAAATCTCCTTCTGACCAAGTTTGGCGCTAAGGCCGGGTGCGTCGCCGCTTCCAAAAGATACTGGCCGCTCATCCGCGCCGTTTGCGATAAGCATGACGTTCTTCTAGTTTTAGATTGGGGTGTGTGACATGTGGCGTACGGGCTCGGTGTTTACGTACGAGGAGCTTTGCGAGGGCGTCAAACTGAGTGCCATCGCATGCTGTCCAACTCGCTACTGTCTCGCTTATCATTTCTTTCATCCAGCCTGACATTCTCACTTGCGCCAAGGTTGCGAGCAGTGGGACTTACAGGTTTCTCCGTTATTTCTCGACGTTTGGCTGATTCAATTCTTTGGTTCCTTGAGCCTCGTTCAGGCTACGTCTCGATCGGCGCGCTTCTCAGCTCACTCAAGGTCTGGGAAGGCATCAGCCAAGTTCCCCCTCGAACGTTGGGTACCGGTTCCACGGTCAGTCTGCCTCTTCTATCTTAGGCTCTGCTACCTGACCGCTTCTGCCTATGATTTCCTTGCAGGTCCAATCTACATATGTATTCGTCCCTCCTTGGGCGTCTATTCCGACTGCGCCATGACCTTGACTCCATCCTTTCGTCTCGCGCTGGCGCTCTCGCTGCTCAGCATCGAATTAGACTCGCTCACCTCTTGGATCGCTGCTCTTAGTGCTCGCCTCTCCTAGATCCTGTTCACTCGTGCTGGCGGGTCGCATTCGCTTTGCTTGCTTTGCTCCTCAGCTCACCCACCTTTCCTCCCCCACCCCCCCCTCTCGACCTCTCAGCCGCAAAGGCCTCCTCAGCCCCTCTTCTGGTGCCACTAGCACGATCATCACTGATATCCGCTGCCACGGCCTCTTCTGGACGGTCGACTTCGATCAACCGTCGAGTCTCCGCTCTTTGCCCGAGGTTCGGGGCAAGAGTGCATTCCGAAGCGTTCAAGTTGGGACTGGTGACGATCTGCATAAACAGGTAGATGGATGGCACCAAGATATTGCCGTGCGCTCCCATCTGCTTGCTTGCCAGAAAATACAAAGAGACGCTGCTGACTTGGGGGAACTCGAATCGACGTGACTGACGGCCAGGGCGACATTGCGAGACTCGTGCCTGTTTTCATCTGCACCGACAAGGAAATGGACCGCATCGGGACGATCCTTGTCGAGGCGGGCGGGCGAGCGTATGCGGGAGTGGTCAGGGAGAGTTAGGAGAACGCAGCTGTGGCCGCCTGCAGTGAGTGATGGTAGCTTGTAATGTATTGATCAAGATCCAACTATTGACTACTAGGACGAGGCTCTTTGAGGCTTTCTTAGATTTTCGACTTGTTCTCCCAGTCAGAGAAGCCAAAGTCCGTCCCCCACGAGGGCCTAACGAAGCGGTGTTGCTTGTTCTCCTTCTCTGCGAGCTCATTGAGCAGCGTGACCTCCTCCGGCTTGAGATCGATGACGGTGAAATTGGACTCGATCCGCGAAGGGGTGACGGACTTGGGAAGGGTGACGATGCCGCGGTTGACTTGGTACGAGATGAGAACCGTCGCGGGCTCAACAGAGTGCGACGAGGCGATCTTGGTGACGGCGGGCTCAGCGAGGAGAGGGGAGGACGTCGAGCCGAGAGGGGAATAAGCCTCAAGGAGGATGCTAACGAGGGGAGAGAGTCAGTGGGCAGTGCAATGCGGAGCAGATGTTAAGGAGGAACCCACTTCTTCTCCTGGCAGAACTTGACGAGCTCATGCTGAGGGTTGTATCTAGACAAATGGCACGAGGGTGAGGAAGGGAGAGGCTGAGGGCATGAAGAGTGCTTGACATACGGGTGAAGCTCGACTTGATTGGCAGCGGGGACAACCTCGGCCTTGTCAAGGATGATCTTGAGGTTGGGGATCGACCAGTTGCTCCTGCGAAGACATAAGGGTAAGTACGTCAGTATGCCGCTCATGCAGTTCCTCCGCGTACGCGACTCACACGCCAATGGCCTTGGCCTTGCCGGACTTGTAGACCTTCTCCATCGCCTTCCACGAGTCGACGAGGGACCAGTTCTCGACGAGGTCAAGCGAGCCGTCTGCAACGAGGTCGCGCCGTAAGCTCCATGTTCCGCCGCTCTGTCGCGATGGGAGGGGAGATCGGAGACGAACCAGGCTTCTTAGGGGTGTTCTCGGGCTTGCCGTTTGGGTTCATGGGCATGGGCCAGTGGAGGAGGAGGACTGCGATTTGCGCCTTCGTCAGCAGGGAGCTCATCCGAGAGAGAGAGAGATATCGCCTGACTCACGGTCGACGTAGTCTGTGCCGAGGCGCTCAAGCGACTGCTTGAGACACTCCTCAGGCTTGGTGTGATCTGGGACACAAGTCAGTGTGTTTTATGGAGGAATGAGAGAGAGAGAGAGACAGCATGCTCACAAGTGCACCAGACCCTGACGGAGTGAAAGAGCACAAAGGGTGACAGGTCGTCAGCGCGCGGGCTTCACTCTTGCCGTCGGTAGCCGGAACGCGCGTCGGCATTGAGGCCGCGACCGCTGAACTGCCGGTCTTCCTTGTCGCTTGACCCGCCAGCTGGCGGGCCAAATGAGAGGATATAGAGAGAACGGGAGGCTCACTTGGTCGTGAGGAAGATCTCCGAGCGAGGGACGCCAGAGTCCTTGATGCCCCTCCCAACTTCCTCCTCGTTGCCATCTGTAATACAGGTCGCGGCGAGCACGCAACAATCAGCTCGACACTTGGTGCGCCTCGGCGAAGATGCAACCAGAGGCCCTCACAGATCCTGTTCGCGGAGAGAAGCCAAAGAGGTTAGCATCATGCTTTCACTCGGTGGAAGGAAGCACATCGACGAACCAGGCGGCATCAATGTGCCGGTAGCCGGACTTAAGCGCGTGCGAGACGGCCTCGGCGACTGGATCGAACAGTCAGCGAGACGGCGAGGAGCGCTGAAAAAAGAGAATGCTGCTGCTGCTGACCCTGGTTGGGCTCCGACTTCCAGGTGCCGAGTCCGATGGCGGGAATCTCAGCGCCAGTGTTGAGCTTGAATGAAGTCTGGGAGCGAGGAAGCGGGAGATGGCGCGGGCGTTGAAGGTCGTGCGAAGAAGGCGTGCGAGAGTCAGCAACGAAGTGGAGCAGCTTGGAGGGAGAGGCAGAGCCACCAACAGAAGAGTTGACCATAGTTGCGCGGAAAGAGAAGGTAGTGGTTGAGCGGTAGAAGGCGGCAATGAAGGGACGCATTATTCAGGTGATGGGGTGGGAGCCAGCTGGCAGGGATTGATTGGCATTGGGCACGGACACTGCTGTTCTAGGGCTGTTGTTCGGCGGCGAGCGGAGATGGCCGATGACGTGTTTCTGTATTTAGCCGGGATGAGGGAAAGGAAGCTGTGAAAAGTGGCAAGCGTTTCGCAGGTTAGAGAAAGAGGAGCATACCATTGCCGTTGCACGAGCCGCGCGCGAAGTGGGCTGCTGAGTTTGTCTGCTTCAGAGAGCCACTCCGATCGATCTCTCGCTCCGGATGGTTCGTAAGATTGATCCTTGCCAGCCAAATCCAGATCAACCTCCATCAAGTAACTAGCTCCCCACCCACGCTCTTCCTTCCCGTACCGTCTCGAAGATTTCTCCTTTGACTTCACCAGCCGCTTTGACAGCTCGCAGCCTCGCGCCCCTCCTGGAGTATATTATTGCAAACGACCCAATGTCCCATGCCTGTGTCATCACTTGAGCTTAGCCCTCTCGACACTCACAATCTTGTTTCTCAGCCGTTTCTCCAGCTCCTTCATCTCTGGGTCCTCCCCAATCTCGACCACTAGTGCTACCAGGCCTGAACAGGGCGAGGTAGTCCCTGCACACCCTCACGGGCCGATTCCTCGTCGCCTCAGCGCACTCTTCGCTCTCTAGGACCGCGAGAATGAAATGGCCAATGTCTTAGGGCGTCACCGTAGAGAGTGGGAGGACTCGCAGCTTCTGGAGCCCCCCTCAGCGAGGGAGAGGCCGAGGTTGGGGGCGCCATGGTGTTTTCGAGGTCGATGTCCGTCACGAAGGAGATGTGCGAGAAGAAGCCGGTCAAGGTAGCAATCGAAACGAGGTGCTCAAGGTGGGTTTAGTCTGGGCATGACGAGCTGAGAGGAGGAGACGGTTGATGAGCGATCACCATCGAGCACATCGGGTAGCTCACGATCGCGCCCTGTTACAATCGTTTGTAGTTCACACCCCAGGTGTTGGGAAGGTCCAGAGAGCTCGGATTCAACATGGATGCTCTTCAGAACCAGAGATGCGCGCTTACGCCTCTCAAATCACTTGACGCTAGTCTAGCGCGCGAGTGTTGACAACTGGACAGGACCTTCGGCCTTGTCATACGTCGGTAGTCTAGCGTCGAGAAGGGCGTCGAACCCTTGATGCAAACAAAGCTGTCAGCCCTCTCTGGTCTCTCAAGATACTGAGACGAAGGACGACGCCCCGTGGAAGGGGGCCTTCATTACGTTCGCGTCAGTGTAGTCAGTCCTCCACGAGGTAGACGTCAGCGCCTTACTTTTTGAGTTTCCCAAGCTCCCCGTCTCGCAGTCTGCTGTTGGTGGCCTTGCGGATGGTGGCCGTGGCCTTAAGGTTTGGGAGGCCGGGCCTTGTTCTCGTCGCCCTCGTTGTAGAAGGGCGCGCGCGCACTCAGGATCGAGGTGAGACTGCGGGAGAGGGGGGTGAAGGGTCGGTCCTGAGCCGTCGAGGACGGAACCACGCAGTCTCCTCCCTCTGACTCACGGGAACACATGACCGTTCGGAGCTCGGATCTGAGCAAGCGCAAATGACTGTCATCTTATGCATGCGTGCTCTGGTTGCTTCAATGACCTCTCAAGGTGTTAGTCTGATGGCTGCGAGGAGCGCGCGCAGGGGCTACAGTCCTGCGCTCTTACTTCACATATACAAACATGGGAATTGTCTCTCCATCATCCCACGAGCACCTCTCTCGCCTTCTGCAACCTGTCCGGACCACCGACGCCTGCAGCACCAGAGCCATTCGCCCCTCCAGCGCCATGCCCACCAGCGCCACCCCCTGCACCGTTCAGACTCCCTAAACCCTCGCCGCCAACCCCTCCCACCCCAGCGGCAGCAAGGAGAAGCCCTTCCCCGAACCCACTCTCAATCGCGAACCGCTCGTCGCGCTTCTTGTTGCCCGCCTCGCCCATATGTCCTACATAAGCGGCCCCTCCCTCCGCCTCGACGTCGTCGCGGTCTGCATTGAGAGACGAGTACTCGTCTTCGATCGGCACTTGGAGGAGGTTCATCATCGGCGTGACGACGACCATTGTGTTCGTCGGGATCTCGAGCCAGTCGGCGCGCTCGAACGTGAGGGGTTCCGAGGCGATAAGGATGATTGGGTCGGGGCGGAGGGAGGAGTGTGCCATGCGGTAGGAGCCCGATGCCGGGGGGGATTCGGTCTGAGGAGGGAGTCAGAAGTGGGACGGGAGAAGGTCAAGGGTGGGCAAGAGAGGACGCACGAAGGAAGTTCCCGAGGAAAAGAAGAGAGAGGCAGCTTCTTGGGTCCTGGAGGAAATGTAGCTAGAGAGAAAGGGGTGGTCTGGATCAGAGAATGCTTGCTTATTCGAGGGTTGTCTACACGCTCACCGAGTGACGACCACACTCTCTCCGTCAGTCACTGGACCAGAGAAAAATTGATCAGCCTGCCTTTCCCAGTCATTCGGAAGAGAGAAGCTTACCACAGAAGTTCATCAAGCTCGGCTCCTCAGCGCCGACCTCTTTCGTCCAAGCGTTGATTGCCTCGATCGTGCGGAGCATCGCGGCCTGGAGGACCTTGGGCGTGAAGACGGACGTGGTCGACAACGCGGGCTTAGACCCGCTGCCGCCGCCATTGCTGGAGATGTGCTGGTGAAAGTTCGGCCGATGAAGGGAGGAGGAGGACAGAGCGTCGGTTGAGGAGGCGACATTAGGGGGGGTGGAGGTGGTCGAGGAGGCTGGTGGAGGGAAGAGGAGATCCTGAGGAAGGAAGGAGAGAAATAGCGCGAAGGCCCACTCGGAGTCTGGATAACGTGGATACATCAGGGTGGGTTGGCCAACGGAAACATGAGAAGTAGAAGCCGAACCGGTGCTGCCTTGAGGGAAGAGGAAGAGCGGCTCCGGAAGCGACATCTGAAGCCTTCGTTTGATCTTGGAGAACGAGGCGATTCCGCCGTTATGCATCCACTGCACGTTGGGGGAGACGCAAAGTTTCAGCGAAGAATGGATAAGTGGAAGAAAATGGGGTGGGGAAAGAGACGCACCATGAGCCGACCAAAGCTCCAAGGGTGGCAGTTCTGTTCGCTCAGCGCTCCAGCCGTGGTCGCCCGAACGTGAGCACTGGTCCAAGAAAGCCCTTTGTTAGTACCCAGTCCCGTCCCACCTGATCAACGCAACACACAAGACTAGAGGCGACCGGATCTTGTCGGCTAGTCGGGTGAGGTTCTCGTTGTTCCCTTGAAAGCGGCGGCCCCAGACTGTCAGCGAAAGCAGACATTCCTCCTTTCAGCCAGAACCAGCCAGTCTCACAGGCAGGCGTGATCGAATTGAAAATGCAGGGCTTCCGTCGCTCCTCGTCATCCTCGGCGTCGTCCTCCCCCTCCAACGTCGATGTCGGTGGCAACAGAGGTGGCGACACCGACGACACGTCCGACCACGCCTCAACGCCGCGACGGTGGCCTCTCGTTGACGACCAAGACCCGGCCGTCGATGCCTCCACCGAAGATGAAGAGGAGGATGAAGGGCGCGCGTCATACCACCCTACGCCGAAGCTATCCGTCCAGCCAATCAAACAAGCAAGCGGGCTTCTGGTCAGCAGGCAACGACAGATAGAACAGGCGCGGTGAGAACAGATGCACCCGTCGCCGTTGATCGGCCCGCGCCGGAGGTCGAGCCGTAATCGGGAGGCAAATGCCTGGTTAATGATGCTGTGCGCTCTTCAGTTGAGAGGAGCAGGGAGTGGGGTGTCAGTCTATGGCCGGGTGGCGGGAGACTGGCCGACGGCGCGGTGAGAACAGATGCGTTTGAGGGACGGACGGGCGAGTGAGGAGCTGCGAATGACAAAGGGAAGGGGGAGAGGGGACAACGTCAGTCAGAGGATACACTGTTGCTGGACAAGAAGGACTGATACCCACATGAGAGAGAAGGATTGGGTCCTCGCCCTTGTAGACGATCTGGGATGATTGATCGCCGGGATGACGGGACGCGCGAGGCGAGTCAGCGGGGAGGGCGAGGACCACACAGCAGGTAACAGCTGGCAGCCTGGGCTGAGAACAACATACGAGGCGGCACATGAGTTGAAAGACGTTTCACCCTCGATAGATGGCGAAGGAGAGAGAGGGAGAGGATGACGGCGGCGGCCTGGGCCGAAGACTGGGGTTGCTGCAGAGGTTGGGTGGTGGCGAGCGGCGAAGGAGCTGGACTGAGGAGTTGGGTCTGCAGGAGTAAGAAGAAAGCTGAAGCCAGGGTGACAGTGAGAGAAAGTGAGATCGAGATGTGTGGAAGTGGTGAGGTGGTGGTGGTTAGATGAGAGGCGATTGCTTGTCTCTTCGTCTTAGCGGCCTTGTTTAGCCGGCCTCTCGCTTGGTCGTGGTCGCGTGCTCGCACAGACAGACAGGCACCCTCGCCCATCGCGACACCTTGACTTTTCTCTTCAAACGGAGTGCTTTGGCATTCTTTGGATTCCATCTCGTCTTTTCCAACCCAATCCCACAAAATCTACAGCTTCGGCATCAAGCCCCAAAATCAAACTCGAAGCTCGCCGGGGGCTCTCGCTCCTCGCTCTCGTCCTCCTCCGTCAGCTCCGCCGCATCCCCTCCAGCAGCAGCCGGAGCAGCAGCAGCCGCAGAGACTCTATCGATACTCGGCTCGAGTTCGATGAACTCCTTCTCGCCCTCCACCGACGCCGACTCCTGCTCGTAAACGAGGACAATGCCGGCCCGAGGAGCCCGCTTGTTCCGCGAGGACGGCGAGGAAGTGACGCCACGCACCGCAGGGAGGTACCGGCCCGTCGCAGGGAAGACGAGGGAGCCGGCTTGGAGGGGCGTGACACGTGAGAGGTTGGTGAGCGTTGTCGTTGTCGGCTCGGCAGCGGCGGTGGTTGCCGTTGTCTTCGAAGAGGCGGCATCGTCGGCTGGCTTGGAAGACGAGTCGACGGCATCCTCCATCTTGGCGTCCTCCGAGGTCGTCGCCACAGCCGCGGGCTTGTCGTCCGTCTCCATCGCTGAAGATCCCCCACCAGCCGCCTCTTCCTCCCTCTTCTTCTCCTTGGCCCTCGCCTGCGCCTTGTGCGTCGTCGACAGCACCGCCGCGGCGACCGTCTTGATTTCCTCCTTGACGGGTACCGTCAGCGGTGCCGGGTAGGCGAACAATGAGGGCTTGCCCTTGGCGACAATGTTCATCTTAGGGATCTTGAGGTCCTTGTCGAGCGCAATGATCGCTGTCGGGGCGAAGCCGAGCGAGAGGGCGTGCGCGAGAGGGAACCAGTACCAATACTGCGTGAATAGGGCCATTCCCACCACCGCCGACCGAGACTTCTGAGTCGCACCTCCTCCGGTGGTGCTCCCACCGGCGAGAAGAGAAAGCGTGACGTTGCGGCCTCCGGCGTCGAGGATACCCTGGGCGAGAGCTGCGCCGAACTTGGCGAGCGCGTCTTCGTGCTTGGAACCGACAACCTCGGCGAAGAGCTTCCTCGTCGGCGCGACGTGGGCCGACTGAGCCTCCGTCTGTTGAATGAGGATCATGGCGAGCGCGATGAGCGCTCCCTGTCGGACAAAGTCGACGGGGTCCTTGGCGAGGAGCGAGAGGAGGTCGTAAGCTTCCTTGAGGCCCGTTCCGGCGCACGAGATACCGAGCGCGAGGGCAGCTCCCTGTCGGACATGAGGGTTGTACGACTCGGCGAGCAGCTGGACAATTCGAGGAACTTGCTCCGGGTCACGGAAGAGGATGAACCCAAGGACCGTGACGGCCGCTCGGCGGACATCGTCCGAGACGTCCGAAACGGCAACGTCGAGCGCCTTGCGGACCGCGGCGTTCGACGAGGTCCCCGCGTAGGCGAGACCCAGGGCATAGACACCTCCATACCGAAGGATGGCATCCTTCTCCTTGAGCATTGACTCAATCACCGAGTCGGCCCCCTCCTCGCGACCGTACTGGAGGAAGGCGCAACCCATTGCGAGACCACGGATGATCTTCTCGTGCTGCGTCTCGTGTGCGTACTGGATCATTTCGTCATGGGCCTTAGGGGATCCCGTACCGAGCATGACGAGTCCCATGGCGTAGCCCGAGGCTTCGCCCGCGACGGCCGAATCCTGGAAGAGCGTCTCGCGAAGGACATCGTAGACATCTGTTGGGGGAAGCAAGCGTACGTGAGTCCATTGAGAGCACGAGAAAGAGCCAGTAGCGCATGCCACACTCACCCTCGCTACCGCTCGCCATGCCCGCGACACCGAGTCCAAGCGCCGCGCCATGCTGGACGACCTCCGACCCGCCGCTACTAGCCGCCGTAAGCTGGTTCTTGAGGTACTCGAGGACCTCCGCGCCTCTGCCGGCGTTGATGAGACCCAAAGCGTAGAGGGAGCCTCCCTCGGAGTAAGGGCTCGCCCCCGCAACCGAGGCGCCGTTGCCAGGAAGGTACGGCCCGAGGATCGACATCCCGCCAGCGAGGTGGCCCTTGTTGAGGACACCGAGCGCGGCGGTAGCAGAGAATTTGGACCAGTTGGACGCCCGGCCGAGCCAGTCGAGGTTCGCTCGGAGGAACGCGTCCGAGGTTGTTCCAGCGTTCATGAACGCGTTCGCAAAGGTGACGGCCGAGTGGTACATCGAGGAGCGCGACTCGAGGGCCTCCTTGGTGTTCTTGAGGATGAGGAGGTCCGCGTGGTTGTTCTTGAAGAGGAAGTCAAGGTGCAACCGGATCGTCTTCTCGCCGGAAAGGATCGATCGGAGGTTCGTCACGACGATGTCCTCAGAGCTCTCCGGGATGGCCCGGCCGACCTCGGCGAGGTACTCCTGGGTCGCGCCCTCGGCGAGGTCAAAGCCGACCTGGTACGCGACGAGCACGCGCCGCTCGGCGTCCTTGGCCGACTCGGACGAGGACGAGGTAAGGAGCTGTTTGAAGAGCGCCGAAGAGAGCGAAGGCTCGTTGAGCTGGATGTGAATTTGGGTGATGGAAAAGTAGTCCGGGGAGGGGGATCGGAGGAAGAGGCCGAGGAGGAGGTGAAGAACCTGCGAAGGGATGGGGTTTCGTCATCGTCAGCGAAGGAAGGGAGGGGAGAGAGAGGGAAGGGTAGGGAGAGGAGAGACGCGATAACCCACCTCCGTCTTGTACGCGAGCGAGAAGCCCCTTCCAACAGCGAGAGCCTCGAGCGCCCACCGAAGAAGCTCGTCGTCCTTGGTCGTCTCCCAGATACGCGAGACGATGTCCGTCCTCCTCGCCTCGAGCGCGATCCCAAGCGCCTGACGCCATTCGCCGGCCTGCTCACACCGCGCGAGAACAGCATCGACGATCTGCTCGAGCCGGGCGTCCGGAACAGATGACGACGTTGAAGGGTCCTTGGATCGAGCGGCGATGTAGGTGTCAATGCACTTGGCTGGAGGTGGGACGGGCAGGAGAGGAGGGGGGGGGGGGATGGGATAAGGGGGCGCGGCGCGTCAGAGAGGAGGGCAGGAGACGGTGGGATGACTGAGCGAGAACACGACCCACCGAGGATGACCTCAACAAAACCCTGACCGGCCTTGCCCTTACCTCCCTCGACGGCCGCCCGCTCCTGCTCGAAGCGGTCGCCGGCGGCGAGGGCAAAGGCGAGGGCCTCCTCGGAAGCGCCGAGGTGGTAGTAGACCTTGGAGGCGACAAGCGCCGCGAGCGACCGCGAGGGCGCGGGGAGCGTAGACGACTCGGAGAGCGCCTCACTGTCGGGTGGGGTCAGCAAGGGATGCAAGAGAGTCGCGAAAGAAGGACGAGTGGCAGGAGGAGGTGGAGGAAGGAAGGAGACGACCGCGATCGCGCGTTTGCGTGTGCGAGCGCGTGGAAGAGGCAGGGCGAGGGAGCGGCGGGACTAACATGGCGACGACGTCCTCCGAGATTTCAGGCCAGAATGAATCGACGACGGCGTTGAGCTGCTCGAGGGCGTACGTCTGGACCTCCGGCGCGTCGTCCTCGGCGAGGAGGGCAAGCAAGCCGGCTGAGCGAGGAGGGCGACAGACGACGCGAGAGCGAGGGTGTTGGGCGGAGTCAGTAAGGGAGACGGCTCAAGCATGTGTATGAGAGAGGGATAGATCGACGGACCTGCCGAGTTTTGTTGGATGGCGACTGGCATGGGTGGAGGGGGAGAAGAGGGGGGAGGGGTCGGGGGTCGAGATGGTTGATGGAGGGGAAGCGCCGGACGTGGAGGTGCCGTCAGCGTCAGAAGGAGAGCCATGACACGACCCGTCGTCAGGGGGACCACACCATAAAGCCATCCTCTCCCGTGCATGTTGATACGGGGTCCTGTAGTTTAAGGCCCTGTCCATGCTAATCCTCCTGCTCGCCCGACTTGGCTGCCTGACAAGGCTTTGGTGATCAGTCTCTCGTTGCGAACGAACTCGCCCCGACCCCTGCGTCTTTCAGCACCCGCCTTCTGCTCGCGCGCCACTGTTTGGCCCCTTTCGCAGAGCCACTCCAGTTCTCCTTCCCAGTTCTCTTTCCAGTGATGTCGAGCGGAGAATGAGGCGAGAGGGAGGGAGGAAGGTCATGGGTGTCATCACAGCGGGACGAGGAGAGAAACGGGATGGATGGGCTTGGAGGGGTAAGGAGAGAGAGGAAAAAATTAGAAGAAGAAGAGGATGAGCACACGAAAAGAGAACATGCCCTGCAGATGAGATGGGAGACAAGGGATGCGGGGGGTGGAAGGTTAGGCACATGCGCGCCGGAACCCTTTTGTAGAAGAAAGCTCTCTCTCTCTCTCATGCTGGATGAATGGGCTAAGAACAAGATGGATGGATGGGATGGGATGGGGTGAGATCGAAGAAGGACTGGGCTACTATAGGGATGGGGATGAGATGAGGGAGGAGGAACTAAGACAGATGAATAGATGATGGGCGGGGAAGGCGCAGGTAAAGACGACCTCCCCCTTTGCAAGCAGAGAGAGAGAGATAGTGATTTGCAAGGGGACGACTGGAGAAGAAAGTAGGGAAACGAAAGAAGAAAGAAAGTAAGATAATGAGTAGACGGCCTCTACTGCATGTTGCCACCGAATGAGAAGCCTCCCTGCGGGGCGGCGAGATCACTCTGGAACGCAAACGATCCCGCGGCGTCGACCTGGGGGGCGCCGATGCCCGTCTCCTGGGCCTCGTCCTCCTCGGGGAAGAACTTGTCCTGTGGAGAATGAAAGGATAGTAAGCGGAGGAACAAGAGGGAGAGAAGGAGAGCGCGGGCGACTAACCATGATGTAGAACGACTTCTTGTAGATCTCGAGGTTCTCGTGGTGCTGGAGGTTGTGGATAGCGTGCATGCCTCCAGCCTCCTCAACGAACTGCGCGTACTGGTTGATCGCACCCGGTCCAGCGGTCTCTTTGTCGAGCTCTCCGACCTTGAGAATGTTCTCGAGACCGTCGAGGGCAACCTGGATGATCTTGTTGTCCATCGTCTTGAGGAGGTCGCACAGAGGCTTGATGCAACCCTGGGAGACGAGGTACCGGATCTGCTGAGGCTCCTGAAGACCGCCCGAGGTGGCGTTGGAAAGAGCCCAGCAAGCCTCCTTCTTGGTCTTGAAATCCGCGGTCTGAAGGATGTGGATGAGAGGCGGGATGATGTTGGCGTCGATGATGGCCTGGATCTGGTGAGGGCTGGATGGAGAGAGCAGGTGCATGGAAAGTCAGCGTCGGTGGAGCAACAAGATCGTGCTCGCTCATGTGCCCACCTTCCAGCCGTGCAGTTGGAGATAGTCCAGCACGCCTCCTTGCGGATACCCTCCTTGGGGCTCGAGAGGAGCTGCAGAAGCGCCGAAAGCGCTCCCGAGGCAATGACAACCTGGGTCTGGAGGTCGTCTCCGGTGACAATGTTGCCGACCGAGCGGAGGGCCGGGGTCTGAACCGACGTCGACTGGTGGTTGAGGAGGTCGACGAGCCGGCGGCAGACACCAGATTCAATGACGGCCTGGATCTTGTCGTTGGTGCCGTCGGAGAGGTACTGGAGGGAGGAGGGCAGGAGCCTCGAGTCAGCTGCCAGAAGAAGAAGAAAAGAGAGCAGGGGGGACACGTCAAGGGATAGGGAACGAACGCTGATGGCCCAGCAGGCGTCGATGAGGACCTCGTCGTCGAGCGAGTAAATGAGCTTGGTGAGGACCGTGAGGGCGGGCGAGATCTGATACGAAATGAGCGAGTAAAGACGGCGGTCAGCGACGTCATATGCGTGGCCGGAAGCGAACGAGTCGAACGGGGCAACGCACGAGGTCCCAGTTCGGCTGGGGGTTCTTGCCGCGGCAGAAGTTGGAAAGCGTCCAGGTCGCGTTCCTGAGCATCGAGAGCTTGTGGTTCTCGCTAAGGAGGGCGAGCAGCGGCGGAAGGGCACCCTGCTCGAGAACGTAGTCCCGGCACTTGGGCGAGTCACCGGCGATGTTACCAAGCGCCCAAACAGCCTGCTCGCGGACGTCGAGGACGGGGGAGGAGAGAAGCTGGATGAAGAGCGGGACGGCGCCGGCATGAATAACGACCTGGGTGTGGTCCGAGGTGCCAGAGGCGATGTTGGTGAGAGCCCAGGCGGCCTCGAACTAAAGGGCAGTGGGTGAGAGGGGAGTTGACCAGCGTTAGCGCCGGCCGAAGAAAGCGGGAGGCAGAACAGGGTGGAGAGAAGAGGACGACGACGCACCTGGATCATCGAGTGGGAGGACTGAAGGAACTCGACAAACCGGGGAACGACACCGCACTCGATGACACGCTCGATCGGGGGGTTCTTCTCCTTCGAAAGTAGCCTGAAGGAAGGAACAGGGACGAGGGATGGGGACAGGAGAAGTGGAGGAGGTAGAAGGGCGATGAGCTCGTGCGCTCATTCTCGTTTCCCCAGCCAGAGCAGACAGGCGACTGACTTGCGGAACTTGGTGGTCGCGTCGAGCTGAGCGTCGACGTTGTCAGAGAAGACACCCTGGATCATAACGGGGAGGTCGGCAATCTGCATGTGAAGACATCGTGTCAGTTCTGGAGCGAAGGAGAGGCACGAGCGGAGGAGAGAACAAGACACGCACGCCAGCCTCTCCGGGACCGGCGGGTCCCTCGTCGTCCGAGTCGTTGTCGGCGAACTGGAAGTTGCGGCGCTTAGCGACAGAGTCCTCGCGCTGGAAGGAGGGGAGGAGAGAAGGAGGGAAAGGCGGGAGGGTGGAGGGAGATCGTCAGTGAACGTGACTTAAAGGATGAAGGAAGAGCAGGGTGGTGGTGGAGTGGAGCGGACGAGCTCGACCTGGGCCACACCCCTACCACCAGGGCCACCCGTTCCACCTCGCCAACAGCATTAAGGGGCAGCTCGACGGCGAGAGGAGAGGCCCCCAAGGGAGGGGGATGGTGGAAGAGGACACAGAGGGAAGGGAGGAAGCGGGGTCCGCGCACCTTCTGCTTGCGAATCTCAACCTGCTGCTCCTCACGGCGACGTCTGAGCTCGGCGGGCGTGAACTGAGACTTGGACTTGTAGGCTGATGGGAAGGGAGGGAGGAGATGCAGGTGTGTGAGATATGGCAGCTAGGGAAAAGTCGAGGGAGCGCTGAGTCCCCTCGCGCTGTATCACGCGCGAAGGGAAGGGCGAGAGGGTGGGAAGCGCTCGCTCGCGGTGGATGCGAAGAGTGGCGCGGAGGAGAAAGAAGGCAGCGAGGAGGAGAGGAGGACAAACCTGCCCGGCGGTTCTCCTGGTTGCGAGACTCGGACATGTTGAAGGAAGGAAGAAGGGAAGGGAAGGTGGGGGAGCGAGGGGGTGACGGTGGTTGGAGAAAGAAAGAAACCTCTCGAGCGCGACCGACCGCCTCGCTCATCCACCGATGTTCATCGTGTCTCGACGGGGGTCGTTAGTCGTCCGAGAGGAAGGAGGTCTCGTGTTCTCTCCCAGATATCCTGTGCGTATCTACAACTATGTTTCCACCCGAGAGGGTTCAGTGCTGCATGCCACTGGGCGGCGTTGCTAGGGGAACCCGACGGATGGATGAAGCAGACTCTACTCCCTGCGGCGGTACCTCGAAACCCAGTATTTCATTCTTGAATGGACGCTTCTATTCCACGCTCGCTCCGGGGAAGATGGCAGGATGATACACTGCTTTGAGACGGAGGAAATGGGAACCGCGCGAGATTGCACATCGACCAAAGGCGCGCGCCATCGCTCAGACAAGTCTGCCGCTCCTGCACGGTCTGAGGATTTTGGTCTCTTTTACTCTCTTTTACTCTCAGTGACTAGTGTCAACATGTGGTTCAAGGGATGTAAGGCGATCCAGAGGGAGACGAGAAGCAAGTCTTGTGGAAGGTTCCACCGACGTCTTCGATGTTCTCCGAGTCGTCGAAGATTTAAGATCACTTTTCAAACGATCAAGCTCAAATGGTACTACTCGCAGCAGAGATAAGCACAAACCAACCCTAATGATAACTACCCAGAATTCTTAATCAGACCCGCAAGCTGCCCTCTTCGTTTCCTCCGAGAACGCTGTCTTCACGAGATCTTTCTTGTTCACCTGCCCCCCAATGTTGATACCACACGTCAGCGGATTTCTTCCCCACCGAAGAGCAAGATTCCACCAATGCACCTTGCCCATAGCGTTCCTCGGAATCTGATCCTTGTAGATTTTGAGCTTTTGCGGGAGCTTGAACGCCGCAAGCTGCGGACCTCTCTCTTCGTCAGCATTTCCGCTCGACGCAACTCTGTTGCGATGGTCTAGGGTCAGGAACAGACCTCGCTCCTCAACAGCTCCCTCAGCTCCTTCACCTCCAACGTTGTCGATCTTTCCGACCCCCCCCCACCAAGGACGACAACCGCCCCGACCGCCTCCCCCCAGTTCGGGTCAGGCACGGCGACGACCGCACAGTCATGGATGAGGCCATTCGGGAGGGCGAGGAGGGCGCGTTCGATCTCGAGGGCGGAAATCTTTTCGCCGCCGGACTATGGGCAGGGGATGGGGTCTTAGTGAAGAGAAGAAGGGGAGAGTAGGGAGAGATAGACCTTGATGATGTCGACGGATAATCGGCCAAGGACACGATACCCGCCTTCAGAGGGAGCGTCTCGGATGCCAATGTCGCCCGTCTTAAAGAAAGAGAGGTGTGCTTCGTCAGACCTCAGAACAGCGACGGGAGGACGAACGAGCATGAAGCTGTGCGGACCTTGAACCACCTGTCGCCACTGGGTTTGTCCACGACGAACTCCTTGGCTGTCGTGGCAGGGTCATCCCAGTAGCCTAGGAGCGAGGTCATTGATGGTGTGAGCCAGATCAGGACCTCCTTTTACAGGAATGGCTGACGGACGAGCGCACCGGTGAAGATGTTGGGTCCCATGACTTGGATCTCCCCTTGTTCTTTCAGCGTCGAGTCCGGGATGACAGTGCCCGTGTCGGCGCAGACGAGGCGGACCGAGACGCCTGGCATGGGCTGGCCTACGTGGCCCTGGAGGAGGAGACATGGTTAACCTAGAATGCCACTTTAGAGGGAAAAGGAGGGAGTAAACAAACATCGACTCGCATGGAGACGTCCAGGCCGCAGCTAAGAATCATTCCCGTCTCCGTCATGCCGTAGCTGTTTCAATTCATCCCCGGATCGTCAGCCTTTCTCACTTGTCACAGGCTGAAGCTAGCACTCACCGCTCCAGCAACACCCCACCGCCAATTTCCTTCCAAGCAGCCTTGAGACTCGTTGGCAAAGGAGCCGATCCACTAACCATGAGGCGAAAGCGCTCGCACGCGGCTTGGGCAGCCTGCTGCTTCTCCGATGAGAAGGTCGCGCGAACATCGAGGAGGCGGGAGTAGATCTGAGTGGAATGTGTGGTGTGTGAGCGAGAACCTGAGGGACGATGGGGAAGCAGAGCAGAGACCAACGGCGGGGACGGCCATGAAGAGCGTCAGCTGAGGAAGATTGGGAGAAATGAAGCGCTCCCAGATCTGGATGAGGGCAGGGGTGTCAACAGAAGTAAGCGGAGAGCAGTCGGAATTGTGCTCACCCCGGGCGCATCAAACTTGGGCATAAACTCGCACGTTGCTCCGTTCCACAGTGCGGTCAGCAGGACGTTCACGACGCCATGGATGTGATGCATCGGAAGCTATCGAGACGTATCAACTTGAATGAACAAGGGGAGTGACTCAGAAACAGCGGAGCGCACCACATGCAGAATCCGATCCTCGCACGACCATGCCCACCCCTCACTCATCGACGCGCACTGGCTCGCTAGCGCTGAATGCCGCATCGGGACGCCTTTGGGGTTACCAGTGCTCCCCGAGGTGAAAAGCATGAAGCCGTCTCGGGAGAGATCGAAGGGCTCGGAGGAGATAGTTGGGAGAGAGACGGAGCCAGTGTCGTAGAGAGGGAAAAACGTTGGGAGGGTGGTGTTATGTTTGATTCTGTTTCAACCGTCCCCACCCCCAGCGAGTCAGCTACAAGGAGGGTTCTGATTGGAACCACAGCGAAAGTGTGTCTGCTCGCAGAAGGGAGACAGCCGCGAGCTCGGCACCGCGATCGGAGAGAGAGGAGCAGACGATGAGCCGGCTGGCTGTCGATTTTTGAACGATATAAAGCATCTCCTTTGCCGGCAGCGAGTGAAGGAGCGGAACAAAGAGGCCTCCGGCGGCCTGTGCGAGGTGACATCATATGTGTGTTAGCAGCGAGCGTTGTGTCGTAGAATAGACAGGCCGCCTCATGACAGCCCCAGCCCGGCGACGGCCGACGACATCACCCAACTAACCCAGGTGGCCCACTGAGCAACGACCCACGAGTATCCATTAGGGACGAGCCCAGCGATACGCTCGCCCTGTAGGTCGCTGTCGGAAGGCGAGCGCAGTCCGGCCGGCCAACGCGGCAGCGAATCGAAGAAGGGGGTCAAGGGGAGACAAGCCCACGTCATCAGCAAGGTGTCAGAAGGAAAGGAAAGCCGGAAGCCTGTTGATCGCGGCCCTTCCCTCATCTTTCCCAGGAAGTCGACCGACAAAGTCAGCGAGCGACTCACTTCGACCCCTGGAGAAGCGAGTCCGCGAGCGAAACGACGTCGAGGAGGAGTTGGCGGTAAGACCGTGACTCGCCGGTCCGGCCGTCGATCAGCGCGACTTTGTCGGGGTCCGCCTGAGCCGTCGCGAGAGCACGCTGGAAGAAGGGAATCTGCGGGAGAGAATGCGGCATGCTAGGTGATGGTTGACCGGGGAAAAGAGAGGAGGCGAGGTAGAATGCTGGCCAATGGGATGAAACAGCGGACAGCGGACCGTCCTCGCGTCGCGGCGCTCGCGTGCCGAACGACGTGCCGGTGGGCTGCAAGTTGGCCGATTTTGGAACGAATGACAATACACCAAAATGCCGAGAGCTTTTCCCATGAAGAGCCGAGTCCTTCAAACACGCAAGCTCTTAGCTTCCGAGAGTCGGGCTGCCGTTCGCTGGCACAAGATTTTCCATCTCTCCCTTTCGCCCTGATCTTGCCAGCCACTCTTCCAGTGCACAAACATTCCTGATATCTCCTGCCCGCCGCTCATTTGGCATCTTTGGCCGCCCTGGCCGTCTGCCTCCCCCGAAGCTGCTCGAGCAGGCGCTCCTCGCTGACGACGCCCTTACGGGCAGCCTGAAGGTTGTCCGAGATGAGGAAGGCGACGTCGAGAGACTGCTCGAAGTTGAGCTGAGGAAGACGCACGGGGTGTGTGTCAGTTGGAGAACGGGAAGCCATTGAAAGAGAGGAAAAAGACGCACCCGAGGGTCGCAGTGCGATTGGTAGTTGGTTGAGAGGTCCTCGTCCTGGAGCTCCATCGAGCCGCCGACGCACTCGGTCTAGGCAACAGGAGGAAAAGACGAGATGTCAACATCCTGTTTGTGCGTAGTTAAAATGAAGGTGCGGTCACTCACAACCGAGAAACCCTCCTCGTTGACCTCCCCCGTCAGTTCGAGGTGTACACCGCCGAGGATAGTCCCTTGCTCGGCGTGGATTTTCATCGACCGGGTGATTTCATGGACAATGTCCGAGAATGCCCGCGTCTTGAGCGACGAATTCTCGGCCGTCTTGGTGTTGCCGTGCATCGGATCGCAGACCCAGACGACGCGGTGACCCGAGGCCTCGACCTCCTGGATGTGACCCGAGAGGAACTGGTCAATCTGGAGAGAGATGGAGAGTCAGGCTTGTCTGTTGTCAGTAGGCGGATGAAGGCCCACCTTGTCGGCACCGTAACGGGTGATGAGCGAGATCTTGCCATCCTCCTTGCGGGGGTCAAGGACTGGAAAACGAATGACAAGGCGTCAGAACAGGCAGGGAGCGGAAAAGTTAAGAGGAATCCACGCACTTGCAAGCAGTCGCGTGAGCTCGCCAGCAGGCATGGTCGGTCCGACCTTGACTCCAACCGGGTTTTCGAGGCCACGGAAGTACTCGACGTGCGCGCCGTCGATCTGGCGCGTCCGGTCTCCAATCCAGAGGTAATGCGTTCCAGCGTTGTAGAACGCCTTGTTCTCCTTAACCGGGTCGGCCGCTGCAGAGGCCCTCGGCCTCGAATGGCTCTTGGACTGGTTCCTCCTTGCCGTAGCGTCCGAATGCTTCTCGCCGTCAACCTTCCTCTGCGGCGGGATGGGGAGCTCTCTCGTGAGGGTCTCCTCATACTCGAGCGAGAGGCCCTCATGCGACGTGAAGAGCTCAACACCCTCGGCTGATGCGGGAAGAGGGGCGCCGATGGTCTCCATAAAGTCGAGGGCATCCGAGAGACGCTCGACGACGTCCTCAAACTCCCGTTGGAGGACAGGGGACCGGACGTGGGAGAAGGACCAGGTGCGCGGGGCAGAGAGAGAGGCGAAGGATGAGGCGAGGAGGGCGCGGATGTAGTTGAGGGTCGTCGCCGAGTGGAAGTAGGCGCTGTGATAAAGGCAAGGTCTGTCAGGCGAGGAGCCAGCCATGGCAAAGAGACCGGCGACACACCCAAGAAGACGCTCAGGGTCAGGAGCGCGATCCGACGCGTCGAAGCCGTTGATGTTGTCGCCACTGGATGGACAGGCAATGACAACAGCTTCAATGTAAGGACAGTAAGGACAGTGGCGAAAGCCATTGAAGACAACGACTGACCGGTAGCTCATGACCTCGCCGAGACCCTCTACGACCTCGGTCGCTTTGCTTCGCGGCTTAGCATATTGGCCAGCAATGCGAGCAATACGAACAACGGGGAGCCGGCCACCCCAGACGATGACGAGGGACATAAGGAGGATGAGAGAGAGCTTATGTTGGATCGGGTCCTGGCGAAGAGAAGTAAGTGTAGCGGGCTTGGTCAGCAGGAAAGCGGACAAGGTCACAAAAGATGGCCCAAGGTGGCAGCAAGAGTATAAGTGCCTGCCGCCACGCTCAAGTTGAGACTTGGTGCCGAGAAAGAGCGACCTGTCTCTTGTTGCTAGCAAGCAACGCGCCGTGTCAACCGCACGCGTCATTCCCACCTGTCCCCGACGCATGCACAGTCTGTCGGCTGGCCTATGCTCGAGAAAAGACAGCCCTCTGATAGGCAGAAGGCTTATCTTCGTCGAGGCGCCCCCCGACGAGCTGAGGGCCGCCTGCCTCGCTGTTCAACCAAAGTTCCTTGCTAGACGGAGACGCCCGACTTACCATCGAGCAGTAGTCAAAGAGCTCGGCACAGTCTCCGCCCTGGAGGAGGAAGGCCTCTCCGCGCGAAACCTCGGCGAGGTGCGACCGAAGACGGACAATCTCAGTCGGCGTGACAAGGGGAGGGAGGTGTCGGAGCTTGGTGAGGACTCTAGAGGACGGGAAGTTGCGAGTTAGCATGGGAGGGAAAGATGCGACGTCGGGAGAGCGCACCTCTCGAGGTGAGCCTGGTCAGGGTAGACGACGTCCTGAAGGGATTCGCGAGGGGAGGTATCAGCAACAGCAGACAGCGACAACAGGATCGTCATCGGGCTTCCGTCTCGACAGAGACGACGGCGAAGAGCGGGACGAGCGCACCTGGGCGACCGTCTTGGAGCGCCAAGACGAGGGCGACCAGGTGTCGGCGGCCATTGCTGATGTCGAGGGCGAAGCGGAGGTCATCGTTCACAGAAGGCGAGGACAGTAGATACTGGGCGAGGTTGCAGATGGTTCGGGGGAGAGTCTTGACTTTTCGTTGAGAAGAGCATGCTGCAGCCGCCGGCCTGCCCGGCCTGGACTTTTGACTGATGCCGGCGGGCCAGCCGGCCAGCCAAAGAGCAGGTGAGTCATTGATCGGGCGACCCAGAGGCCGGAGAGATGCCATGGTAACTGAGCAGACTTGATAGCACCAAAATAATACGTTCTGATGAGTAAAGGATAGTGCTTGTGTGCGCTGAGAGCGACTTCTAGCCGGGAGTTGTGTACACGCGCGCGACAGACGAGCTGAAATCGTTAAAATCGAGTTTTCGGACACTCTTTCCTACACTGCTCTCGCCCTCAGCAGACAAGCAGATCCCGATGCTTACTCCTCTCTTCGTTATTCATCTCTCAGCCCTTGTGCTGATCTACAGGGTGTGGCTCAAGGGGGAGTGGAGGCAAACAGACGGGAACGCGTTCCCCGCTCTGATTCCAGTTTTCGATTTCTCTTGCAGCTCCAACAGTCCATATCATCTGCACGCTCTCTCTCCGAGCACTTGCTCCACCAAATACTCCGCTACGTTCCCCCAGCCGACGAGATCTTCACTCCAGACAGAGTCGTCGACTCTCCAGTCGCAATAACGTCAACGGCGCTCCCCTTTCCCTCATCTCGGTCCCAGAGGCAGCTGAACACACCTTTCCATGCCCCCAGCCTTTCTCATTCTTGGCTTTTCTCTCTTTTTTATCTTTTACCTCGTCTTTCGCCAACCCCATGATGTCTATCCTCATCCCGAATCGAGCACTCGTTGCGACAAAGAATTCATTGACATTTAGAATCGACCAAGAGGATGAAGTCGGATGAGGCGCAAGAACCGTTAAACTAGTTAAGGCGGGTGCGTTCGCCAGCGCAGACGAAAATAGTCGAAAGTTGCTAAATGATTATGTAGGAGAGGAGAAATAGAAGATTTAGAGGAAGAGAATGGGCAGGAGACTGCGAGGCAAGGCAAGGGGTCTAGACAACCTCGTACCCACGATCGCTTATCTGATGGCCATCGTCCTTGTTATTGTGTGATATTGGCACTCAATTTTAGAATCAGAGAAGGTGTTGTTGTCTTCCCCAAATTGAGGTCCCGCACCAAAGTCACGGCCCGAGCCGGATTTGTCGCTCGTTTCGCCCAGAGCAAGAACCTTCGCCTCGGTCTTCCTGCCGTTTCCTTGATCGTTTGCCGTCCCCAAGTCATATACAGACCACAACATCCCCCTATTCTCAACCACACCTCCTCATGCCTGGACCAGGCTCGTAGCACCTACCAGTCTCCACCACCTCTCGAGGACCTCGCCCCAAAAAGGACCCAACGCGGTCCATTCACTCACCATGCCCCTCCTCTTCCCCAACCTTCGCGTGACCCAGATCTTGGGGGCAAACACGGATGTCGGCAAGACCCTCCTCACCACCTCTCTCCTCCGCTCCACCGCCTCCCTTTACAAGCAGAAACATCAAGCTGCCAAAGGGAAGGGCAAGGAGAAGAGGGTGTTCTACCTGAAGCCGGTCTCGACGGGGAGCGATGAGGAGGCAGATGATTCGTGAGTGATGCATGTCGCTGCAGCCTCCTGGCATGCAGCTGTCTTCCCAGAGCGAAAGACTCTCAATACTGGTGGAGACATGTCGTCAGGATGCTGATTGCCTCTGTAATACACATAATGTAACAGCTTCGTCAGACGCAACACTGGCTCCTGGAAACCCTCGATCACCACCAAATGCCTCTACCAATACCGCGAACCCGTCTCCCCACACCTAGCAGCTCAACTCGCACCCGACTTGGTAAGTCCATAGCCTCAGCTGCGAGTCAAACATAAATGGGTCAATCCAGCATGTCGTGTGACGTGGCGGGCATTGGTCTCTTCTTTGGCTTCGAAGCTGATGTCCTTCCTCACAGGCTTTCCCAAAAACCAACGAGCATCTTTTGAAAGGGATCAGCGACTACGTGAGGGAATGCGCGAGGGAGAGTGAAGGCAGCTTATGGCTCGAGACAGCAGGAGGTGAGCTTCGGAGTGCTTGAAGTCACCCCAACGTGTGGTGCAGCTTCGAGCACATCATCCCAGCTCACTGACAAATGCCTGTTCCCTTTCCATCCTTCCTCATTCATTCCTTCTCCTTCTTATCCGCTTGCGACCTCGTTCAACTCACAGGCGTCCACTCTCCATCCCTACACTCTCCTCTAACCCAAATAACTTCCCTCCGACCTCTTCTCCTCCCCACAATCTTAATAGCCTCCCCCCACCTAGGCGGAATATCCACCACCCTCTCATCCTACGAATCTCTCCTCCTCAGAGGCTACACCGTCCAGGCCGTACTATGCATCGAGGACCCTTACTACCAGAACCACGAGTTCCTCAAGGAATACTTCGAGGAGCGGGGGGTGGAATTCTGGAGTGTTGGGAAACCGCCTGTGAAAGAGGGGAGTGTGGGTGAGGATGGGTTGAGGTTGGAGGAATACTACAAGAGCTTAGAGCAGGATGGGAGGAATGGGGGTATGCTGGAAGTAGCGAGGAGGTTGGAGGAGATGCATGGAGAGAGGATGAGGGGGTTGGAGTCTATGCCTGAGCGGACAATGAGTAAGGTTTGGTGGCCTTTCACTCAACATGGATTGGTGAGTCGCAGCAATGCCGCAATCAGAACGTGACCAACAGGGAAGCTGATTGGAAGCGTCCGGTGTGCTTGCAGATCACCAAAGAAGAGCAGGTCATGGTCATTGATTCGGCTCAAGGTGACTGTTTCGATGCGTATTACAAGAAGGAGGAGACGGGGCCGGTGGTTATAAAGGACGAAAGCTTGTTGAAGCCATTGTTTGACGGCTCAGCCAGTTGGTTTACGTGAGTGAGAAGGCAAGGGAGAGCATTCAGAAGGTGCACAGGCTGACTGTAACATCTCGATTGATGGTGCCCTTGCCCATCCTCTCCTCTCAATAGCCAATCCCACTCGCATGGCAACCCCGAACTCACGCTCGCCGCTGCCCACGCTGCCGGTCGATACGGCCACGTTCTCTTCCCCTCCGGCACACACGCCCCAGCGCTCGGTCTAGCTGAGCAGCTCCTCTCCACCGCTGGCAAAGGTTGGGCGAGTAGGGTGTTCTTCTCTGATAATGGATCGACGGGGATGGAAGTTGGATTGAAGATGGCGATGAGGGCTAGTGGGAAGAGGTATGGGTGGAATGCGAGGCAGGGCTCGGAGGTCGGAGTGATTGGTCTGAGAGGGAGTTATCATGGTGATACCGTGAGTGACCAGTTTCGGGCAGTGCCTCGTCTATCATCTTTCTTTTGATGAGCAGAGCACCAACTTTTCCTGACGCTTCACTCGCATCTCAATCAGATCGGCTGTATGGACGCTGCTGAGGGCAATCACTACAACGAGGCTGTCGACTGGTACAAAGGGCGAGGACACTGGTTCTCTCCACCAGTGGTCACCGTCCAAAACGGTTCCGTCACTATATCCTCTACTGGACCTGACACCTGGCCAACCCACTCCCCATCCATCGAGATCACCTGTACCCCCGATGTCGCTTGGGAAACCACCTTCCCCTCGATCTCTGACGTATACGACATAGCGACCCGATTGGATACCCCGCTGGCGGAGTACTACAAGTCGCATATTAGGAGCACGTTGGAGGAGTTGGTCAATCAGGGAAGGAAGTTTGGTGCGCTGGTGATTGAGCCGATCTGTTTGGGAGCCGCAGGGATGGTTTTTGTGGACCCGCTGTTCCAAAGGTGCATGATGGATGTTGTCAGGGAGGGTGAGGGGTTCTTTGGGGAGGTTGTTGAGAAGGTTGGAGATGACGATTGGAGGGGATTGCCTGTATTGTTTGACGAGGGTGAGTGATCACGCAGATCGGAAGGCCGAGATGGTGGCTTCTAATGTCAAACTCCCACAGTCTTCACTGGTCTACACCGCCTCTCCTTCCTCACATCCACTTCCATCCTCCTTTCCCCACCCGACATCCTCGTCAACGCCAAAATCCTCACGGGCGGTCTCCTCCCGCTCAGCACCACCATGGCCTCCAACTCAATGTTCAAGGTCTTCCTGCACCCTGAACGCAAGGTAGACGCCCTATTGCACGGCCACAGTTACACTGCGGGTCCCATTGGATGTGCCGTTGCGAAGAGGGCGTTGGAGATGTTCACCGAGAGGGAGAACAGCGGGGCTTGGGATGAGCCGAAGAAGAGCTGGGTGAATGTTCCTGGCAAGTCGGCGGTACTGCTAGAGGGGGATGTCGTCAACCCAGGTGCTGGGCTTTGGAGCTTCTGGAGTAAGGAGTTCGTTTTTGAGACGAGCAAGTTGAATGGGGTAAAGAGCGTCATGGGAATGGGTACGGTCTTGGCGATCGAGTTGGAGGAGCCAGCAGATTCGCGATACAGCGGTGAGTAGAGTGAGGGATTGATCCGTGATTGCGCAACTGATTTCTCCTTCTGACCGTTGACTAAAGGCTATGCTTCCTCGCTCGGCCTCGACTTCCTCACCTCGCTCCGACTACCCGAAAATGCCATAACCCCAACGGGCCCCGACGCGACCTTTGAGGCATTCCACATCCACTCACGCCCTCTGGGCAACATCGTCTACTTCATGACTAGCTTATACACTGACCCGGCGGTGGTCAAGGCGATGGAGCAGAGGCTGACCGAGGTGTTGAAGAAGCGGGAATAGAATGACAAATCATCATATTGTTTACATATTGTGAAGGGAGAGAGCTGCACTTGATCAATCTTCGCGTTGTGGTTGCGTGGCAAGGTGGAGGCACAGACGTCATGGACTATCTATGATTTTAGTGGAGACCCACCCTGCTGGTCGAATCCAGTGAATTTACTGATCCTTGGCATCTGAAGTGCGCTCATCTCAGATATATAAGAGCTCAAACTCAACGAAAAAATCTTCGTAGTCTTACCTTCCATCCGATGGCCCTTGGAGGCACCAAACTCTACAACCCAGCTGCGATTTCTACCGTCCCCATCCCCATCGAGGTCCCAACCCAATACCAAACGGATATCCCTGGACTTCAGCACCAAATTAATACAAAATCTCTGGACACACTGCAAATAGACAGATGGGAGTACCTAGCTGCTGGCAAGTTAGGGGGTAAGAATTCCATCGTTCCTTGAACTCGTGGAGTGCGCGGAAGCAACGACTGTATCAATATATCCATGGAAGGACACGCACTGCTTGTGAGCTTGCTGAGGGTTGCTTATGGGGATCTTTCAAGTCAGGAGTGGGAACGGACATGCATCACATTGAAGGAGCCTGTCCACCGGTTACATGTCATCAGAAGCCCTCGAAAGTTGTCGTAGAGGCGTCGATGAATGCAGATGTCAGTTGCCCGTTCGAAGTCAAGCGCAACAGCGCGCTTTGACCGTCACGCCTCCTAGTTGATGGCGTTTGGCACAGCTCGCACCTCATCACCCATCCATTTCTTATTCACATTGAAACCACAATACTTGCAACACAAACGTGACGCCTCTAGACACCGCATCGGCGAAGCATGTCGGACTCCGCCTCCTGTCGTCGCCGCCGCTGGCAAGGAGATCATGACTGCCAACATCGAGGCTCTTCATCTCACCCCTACCAAAGTGAGCCCCATCAGGCAAGGCGGATGCTAGCTCGCCATCCTCCCAGCGTCAGCGCTTCGTCTCATAGCCTAGTACCTCCCAGCGCCCCCGCGCTCCCCCAGGAGAACACCAGTCTTCCACGAGAGGCCTAGGGCCAGCAGCGTCGACGTGATCCGATTTTCGGGGACGTACAGCCTCATTAAGAAGGGTTTTGATGGGTTTTGGTATAGCAAGACATTGCTGGATGGTGGATGGCATCCTAGCAAGTTGAGGGATCTCTTTCTAGGACGTGGGCTGCCTTGGATGGCTTTGACGTAGGTGGACTCCTCTGTCCAACGCTTTCCAACAAAGGCAAAAATCCGTTAGCTGATCAGCTCCATGTCTCCCTACCAGACATCTTACCATTTTTGACTTCCCACCGACATCGAGGAGCACGTCAATCATCTCGACAGCGTCTCGTTCTGGCGCACCATTAGCCAGTACGACAACCTTCGCATCCTTCACCTCGGCCTCTACCTCGCTCGTCCTCCCAGACCAAATCCAAAAGCCACTGAGATCAACTGGGACTTCCCAGATACCCCAACCAATCCTAGCCCTCGAGATACGGACTGGCTCTTCACCATTCCCAAGTCGTGTCCCTTCCCTTCTCATGAAAGTTACATCACATTCCCGCACCTCCATAGTCTGAGCGTGGACATCGCCCTTGGTCACATAGCAACATGTCTCTTTCCAACTCTTCCTGAAGCTACCTCCGATTCTGCTTATTTGGTCACTGCCCAAACTTTCCCGACGTCCAAAGACTCTTGATCACCGCATCTCTCGATATTCTCACCTTGCTCGTCGACAGCACTCAGCCGTTCAAAAGTGTAGCCTTGGGCATTATTAAGTGTGAAAGCTGCTCGACGGCATAGATCGCGATCTTGGCGGCTAGGCTATGTCCGAAGGGGGTCGAGTTGGAGATTGGTGGATGCGGACCAGGAGATCGGGATGGGCAGTGTGACGAGGGACTGAGGACGAATGAGCCAGTGGAGCTAGAGCTGGAATCAGAGTATCTTGATGCACGTACGAGCGGTTTCTGAGCTCCTGTCCGCTGTTCAGCAACTTTGTGGTGAGAGCTGTTCAGTCTTTGTCGACTGGATTCGCTCCTCTGATGCTTGATGGTTTGTGTTGGGTCGAATGTAATACAGTATTCTCCCGCCCTCTTCGGTCTCCATCACTTGAAACATCTGGTTGTCTCGTTGGCTGTCCACCACTGGCCGGGCAACATAAGCAAGACGAGATACTTCCTCGGCTCCAGCTCATCGCAGGCTCTAAACGCGGCAAAGTCATACAGGCAGATTGACCCCAGCTTCAAACCCGAGGACCACACTCAGATTCACCAACGTGACCATCTTTACCGTTCCCCACCATGGGTTGTCATGGACGATTATAGCGTTGCCGAGGCTATGATGGAGCTAAAACAAAAGTCACCTGGGCTGATGACTGCGGCAATCGCGCTCTGCACGAGGTTAACGAGATTCAGGATTAGGGGACCGCATGTTTGGTCGGGTTGGCACACTCCAGTTTGGGCAGCAAACTGGAGTGTGTTGCGTATCAGGAAAAATTGAACGTGTTAGTATGGTGGATGACAAGGAGATTTAGGGACTTGAGTGGAATAATGATGGGTACTACTAGGATGGAAAGATGACAGTGCCGCTGCACTGGAGAAGGAAGTTTGATGAGTTGTATCCCCTCGGGGAGTAAGCTGGACATGTTAAGTGAATGACGATTAGGCTGGGCTCCAGCTCATTGCGACAATCCGTTGCGAACTGCTGACAGCGATCTATCAGATCCTCATCTTTTTCACGTTGGAGATCAAGTGTATACATCCATCTATGTTACAACTTCTGCCACTTTACCAGTCAAATACTTTGTCACCGCACCCAGCAGGTGTAATTTCATGGCCCGAAAACCCATTCGGATTCAAATCTTCCTCGATTCCCACGTGCTTAATGCTCTTGTCCTTTGTAGCAGTCGCAGCGAGTCTGCCCATCAGGTCCGTTGTGGCCTTCTTGACCATCCATTTGCTTTTACCGATGGCATCATCAAGGCGTTCGCCGCTAGGCAACTTCAAGTAGATGTCGCCGTCCTCCCCCTTAGTGTCGAAGGTGATGATCGAGTACTCGGGGTCTGTCAACCAGGACCCATCCTTCCCACCCTTGCATCCCAGCGAGTAGTTGCGCTTGTGAAGAGGGCACGAGATGTAGGCCTCCTTGTCCTTGGTCTCCAAGATGGCACTCACCCTTGCTTTTTGCTTCGGCGCACTCTCGAACACACCCGGATAGTCCTCCCTTGATCTTGTGGGGAGAATTAACATTTTTGTAGCGATCCTCGAGCTGGACAGCGATACCGACACCGTCTCCCACACCGTATCGACACCAGGTGGTACCCATACATGACTTGATCAATCTCAGACCCTTTCCATAGGCGTGACCAGACTCGAAACCAGAATTCACAAGCTCCTCCCAAATGTCGGGCAAGTCTTGCTTCATGGGACCGAAGAGGTCCACTTGCTGGCTCCAGTAATCTTAGTATAACAACCATATTTATTGGTGAGGTTGAAAAAAAATTACTTGTTGTAGACCGAGCCGAACGGGTTTTTGTAGGTAAATGCCTTGATTTGCAAGTCGACGAGTGGCACGTGCACCTTGACCTTGCAATCGGCAACTTTTGGAACAACAGGCGAGATGAGCGCTCCTGGTACATCGGACCCGTCGATGTTCTTGGAGTTGCCGTAATCGGGCTTTCCCATGGTGCGGGCGGTCTCGAGGAGTGGCTGCTGTGACACTGCTCCTCGGTCGGCAAAAAGTCTCCGAACGATGCAACATCCCCCCCCCCCCCATGAGCTTGAGCTTTGTGCCTGCGTGATGGACCAGCTACCAGTGCTCGACACCCACCAATACGTGAGCCATAGACTTACTCAGATCCGGGGCGTTCACCTCATGACTCTAGTAAGAGCCAACGCTAGTTTCTGCCTGACAAAGGTTGAAAGCGAGAATGTCCACCATCTCCACTGCAGATCGGATCCGGGATCAGCAATCAAAGTGGGGAAGCTCGAGAACGTCGATTTGGCCCATCGCTTCTCGCTGTACAAGCTCCACCCAGAAAAGTATACTGCTGTGGCTTTCCTCGCCAATGGAACCGCTACTCCGCACAACAGGTCCAAGCGATGTGTGCTGTGTCCAACGGCCCCCGTTGAGTCCTTCTCCACCTCTTCGACGAGCCGTATCCCATTGCGCGCGCTATCTGGTCTGCTGCTACTGATATACGTGCCTCTCCTTCAATCCCCTCCCATCCTCCCTCCCTCCAGATGCTTGTCTGCCCGATATCGTCGCTGCCGAGGGTGATCTTCCTCTTCTTTTGCATCTATGTAGACCGGACATGGCGTTTTGTCTGGAGATGGAGGTACAGTAAGATCGCAGTCCTCGGCCCTGTTACGGACGATGAGATCCGCAAGATTGCCTCTACGATCTGGCAGACACATCGGAAGTCGAGTATGAGGTGGGTGGCTGGCAGTGGCCAGATGGCTGGTACTGCTGTCGGCGCCGCCATCGATCCTCGGTGAAACGCAGGTCAGGGGTGGGAAAGTTTGGTTAGACCATAGACCATAGCCACCGCTCGACATAGCTGGTCATCTTGATATATGCTTTTAGATCTCTTACCCCGCCCCCCTCTGACCTCGTTCATCTGCCATCTCCAAACAAACGCTCTTTACCAGGGACATGGTACCTTTTATAATGGGCCTATGTCCACACCCATCCTTTGCTTAGAGCTTGGTCATGCATTTCAAACCCATCTCCTCGATCCGGCGCATGACCAGTTCGCCTGCCTTATCATCAAGTTGGTTTGAGAGTGGGTATTTCTGGCGGTTGATTATCGAGACCTTCTTGATCTTCTAGAGGTCGTACACAGCCTTGGTAGCCCCCAAACTCTGCAGACCACCTCCCACAAACGGTCGCTGTGTTCACTTCAGGTTTCTGAGAGTAGGCGACGATCTTCTCCAGATCGGTTGTTTCCGAGAACAGGGCAAAGCATGAAAACGCGTTAGCCTGACCATCGCATCCCGCGGAGCAGGCCGACGACCTACAATGTTGCGGTACTCGAAGACGCCTTTGGTCTTCTTGCCTCGCTCAGTGATGCGGTATGGGGGCATGCCTGCGTCCGGTCCGGTAGCGATGACGTAGATATAATAGTCATATATTGTCCTGGTCGACGTCACTTTCTTCGTGCCGATATCGATGTGAGTGGCTGTCTCGTTGATGTAAAATTGGCTGTGGTTTTGGTTGACTCGTCACCTCGGCTGGCTCCGCGCCTGTGTTGGAACTCCCTTGCTTGCTTGGCTCCCATACTTTCGGTTACTCTCACGCCACACTGTCACGCACTCTTTATTTCCTCATTCTTCCCGTCATGCCATATCCCCTTGGTTTCTCGTCTTCCTAATCCCTTCCATTGGTCTCACCCTTCGTCCATAAAACGTTCAGTTAATCGTATATCTTCTTCTGTGTTCTAAACACCGATTGGATCTGACAAACCTGCCCAATACTCTGTAGCGAGCCTCTGCCACTGCCAGCAGTTCAGGCCCATATTACCAACAACCCTCCCGTCACCCATCCTCGTCAGCCCTCGATCATGGGGTCCATACTCATCCTTGAGAACTTCGTTGTCAACGACGATCAGACTTCTATTCAGCGTGCTCACTGACGGAAGAAATAACCGATGACTCGATTCATGGGAGACTGATCGGTTTTGGACTCCTTCCAGACTGTATCACCGCGCGCGGCGAAACCGTCTTGCCGTGCGCAGTCTTCTGTTTAACTACGCATACTTAGGGGACTAGCCATCAGTGGAACAAGCTGGTATACAGCACAACATAAACCAACATGGAGCTATCCTTAAGGTCATGCAACGATTGAGAAAGTCAGGCGTGAGTGAACTGAAAGTCGCCGTCGTCGACCCTTGCGTGAATCGAACCCTCGGTCTGAGACGACCAAATCTCACGCTCTGGCGCCGGCCTGGCAGGAATCGCAGCTCTTTTCTACAGAATACTCGTCAAATTCGGGCGGACAATCCAATTTTCTGGTCAGCACGCGTCAAGAAACCACTCAGCTTACTGTAAGACAGTGCGAGTCGGACGGCGAACCCTAGGCTGGAGCGCCGCCGACCCCTGCCTTTGATGTGAGTGCTTCTTCTGGCGCTTTCCTTTGTCAAATCTATGCTCATTAAAGTACAGGCCATTGCGCTTAGGAAATGTGAACATGGTTAGGCGCAGGCGAGCGTTGGACGCACTGGCATCTCGAAATCACAGCGCGCGCCAGCTGCAAGGCGGTGCCGTAAAACAAAGAGAATTATGGAGGATCAAAGCTGCCAATTCCATGCGGCGTAAGGCATGCAGCTCTAGATTTAAAGTGATGTTTGGTACGGACCTTGCGGCTCAAGAGAAACGTCGACTCTTAAGTCCGAAAGGCAAGGGAGAGCTTAAACTTGGGAGTTAGGAAGGAGTCGAGAGTCAAGCGGCAGACTTGGTACTGAGCGATTTCAGGTACAGGCGGAACTCGCTTGGTACTCACGTTTCATTGTGCTGGACTGAGGGCTAAGGAACAGAAGGCTCGAGCGGAAAGGCCACCGTTTATTCAAACCAAGGACCACACTCAACTGGGGAATGCGAGGTTAGGAGTTGAAACCCGCGGCTTTCAAAGTGACAGGGTGTAAAACGCAGCTTATCTTCGTCAGTACGGGCTCATTAGACACCCAGGAACACGAGGAGTCAGCTGCGGGTTGGTTTGAGATGACTGGGAGGAGGGGGTAGGACAAAGACTCCGTCTTTGAGAATTGGCCGGTCACGGAGTGCAATCTATATCCTCCGCGATCGGCCAAGCCCACCGGCTAATGCAAAGGAGAACAGTCGAGATCTGAAAAGCCATTATCTTTCGCAAAAGCTCGATCAGTACGGCGTCCTTTGGGCCCAGGAACATCGTCCACCACCGAAGATTAATAGCGGAATAGGGTTCACGCGACTCTCCTTGCAGAAGTTGCCTGAGCTGAAAGGCCTGGTTACTTTACAGCCCATGGTGGTATGCATAGAGAGAGAGGATGGGGTTGGCAAGGGACGCTTTGTGTTATTTGTGACGTGAGTAGGGCTTTGTTTGAGCCTGAACTCTGTCGCAGTAGCGCAAGGTGTGATGAGCAGCCGAAAGGCGGCTGTCACTGGCCCCTTGTCAGGTCCAGCTTCCAGTGGAAGGTCAAAACGGCCCTCTGCAGGTGAGCAGGACAGGCCCCTAATCTCTCTCTGCGTTGGGGACTCAGGAACTCTTGACGGGTGCCCAGAAAGGGGCAAGTCGAGGGGCTCTAGGTGAGATCCTCGACGAGCTCCCATGGGGGCACCTCTCAGGCCGCTGGCTTGGGGATGCTATCCTGGGAGCAAAAGGAAAGAGGAAAAGATGCGGGGGGTTCACAAGGGTTGGACTGGGAAAAAAAGCAAAAAAAAAACAAAGAAAAAAACATCTTCAAGACATGGAAGAAACACAAGAGCCGAGAGAAAAAAACACAAGAACGAAAGATTCGAAAATCCGACCCTCAAAGGAACGAAAACGCGACATTTGTACAGCAGAAACCAAAATTTGAGAGTTTTCACAAGGGTCGGCCTGAGACGAAGCCGATGTAAATTTGGAGATGAAAAATGTTCCTTGAAAGGCAAATAATTGTGAGAGGATAATGAACATTGAGGCCGTTTACAAAGGGGTCACAGCAGAAACCAAACATCCAGAGCCCTCGACATGTGCTGCGCATGAAAAGAATGAAAAAGCATTCCACTCGC